>CM040121.1:138183329-138343195 GCA_022559845.1 Amorphophallus konjac
ATGCAACAGGAATATTGATGCACTAAAAACAAATTAGCACCTTAGACTGCAAGATAGGATCTGCAGGTCGCTGGACCTTCTAAGCAGACACCGCCCTGATACCAACTGTTAGGGTGCTAGGCCCGGATACAGAGGGGGGGGTGAATGTATCCCTCTATGAATAATGGCCAAATAAAAACTAGGATGCTAGAGATAAACACATAGTAGAACCAATTCGATTCAACTCAAATACAAACACTTAGAGCGCGCCTATTCAAGCATCTAACGGAAGCAAAGCAAACAAACAGACCACTGCACAAGATATTTTTAGGTGGTTCGGTCCACAGACCTACATCCACCCCTCACTCCCAACCGGAGTGAGGCTTCCACTAGCACAAGCTAGAAACCTGCAGACTCAGTCTGCAAACAAGATGCTGCCACACAGCTTGACCAGGGGAACAGCCTCCCCTCTTCCTCCCAACCGGAGGGACACCCCAAGTGACTCCCAGCCACTTGGAAACTAGAGGTCGAAGACCTCTCTTCCTCCAGACCAAGAGGGACCCCTAGACTTGCAACCCACAAGCCCAGAACCGGAGACAAGTCTCCCTTCTCCTGAATCCATAGGAGGAACCCGACCTCAGTCCAGAGGATCGGAAGTACAAAGGTAATCAGAAAAACAAAGGAAAACAATAAACGAAAATAACACAGCAATCAGAAAGCTGTAAAAGATGAAAACACAGATGTGGCTCTCAACGGAGCTGACTGGCCTGGATCTGATCCACGGTCCAGTAGGAACTAGTCTTCAGATGAAGCTTCTTCTTTCTCTTCCTTTTTCTTCTCTGCTTCCTTCTTCTTCTCTGCTTCCTTCTCTCACGCGCGAGCTCTCTCTCTTTCTCTTTTTACATCGGCTGCTTCTCTCACTCTGCCACTCTTCTTTTTCTTCTTCTTCTCTTCTCACTGGATCGAATACTCTCTGCTGCTCTTAGACTCGATGTATAGACTTTGCTCCTTTTTCTTCTCTCGATCAGCCTTCTTTAGTGGAAGAAGGCTCATATATATAGCAGCAGCAGCAGCAGCTCCTGGGCGCGTGGCTTCCATGTTTTCCTGCCCAAGGAATTCGCTAGAACCGAGGCAACTTCATCCACGTGTCAGCATCTGCATACCTCGTCCTCTTGGGATCACGAGCCAGGTCATCAATCTCGGTAAGAATCCCTGTCAGACATAGCATTGGATAAGTCATCAGTTTAAGTCTGAACACCCTGTACAGACTCTGTGAATGCAAAGCATTGTATAGACTTCAGATATCAATATAGCAAGTGTGTACAGAGTGAGGGAGTGTATAGACTTAGAAGTCTTCATGCGTGCTCAGTGTATATACTTGTTGAAGAGTGCATTATCATAACAGAAGAGTGTGTAGCCTAAGGCCTTCTGTTTAAGACAAAAGCCAATGTACAGACTTCATGCTGTACACACTTGATGTTGAACAATACACCTTTGGACATCAGCCCAAGGCGTCAACGCTTCCATCGTGCAGCGTCGACGCAGTGATCAAGACAGGTGATGAACAATGCATGCACTAGCTTTTCCAATGTGTAGACTTCATGAGATGCAATGCAAACTCCGTACAGACTTGGTCGTGTAAGGCGACGCAAGCAATGGCTGTATATACTTTACTCAAAGAATGGACTTGACATAAGAAGCCAACGGCTGTACAGACTTAGGCAACCTTTAACTCACTGCGATGTACAGACTCTGAAGAACAGCCGCCAATGTATGGACTTGCTCAGCCATAGACTTCAGCTCAAGGCCAGTGTATGGACTTGATGAGACACTCACGAGAGTATAGAGTTAGTTGAGTGAGCATGCAGTGTATAGACTTGACATATGAAGACATCCGCTGTTCAGACTTGAAGAATATTCAGCAATGTGCAGACTTCAATGAATGAGGGAGCAATGGCAGACTTCAAGATGTATAGGCTTGTGAATGCAAATGCAATGTACAAACTCTCCAGTGTATGGACTTCAAATATGTGAAGCTATGCGATGTGCATACTTTGAAGAACAGCAAGTGAGTAAGTGTGTACACTGAGAGAGTGTATAGACTTGGATATCTTCATGCGAGCACAGTGTATAGACTTGCAGTTAAATGCATTAGATAACCAAGTGTGTAGAGTGTATACACTTGAGAACCTTCAAGCGTCCTCGGTGTACAGACTTGTAACAAGCCTATCAGATGTGCATACTTCGATGAGAGCAATGCATGAGCACCCAAAGTACAGACATCCTGTCCTTGCAGCTGAACGACCCCAGTGTATAGACTTGACTGCTGCGAGCACAGGCTGTACATACTTGGTGTGAAGAACACAAGCCAAGTGCAGTGTATGGACTTTGTGCAAGAAAGCAAGTGTTCATAGTATAGACTTGAGTGATGAGTGGACTTTCAATGAAGAGGCTGTACAGACATGATGAAATCACGATGTGTAGACTTGCCAATTCTAGCTGGTCGATGTACAGACTAGAACAAGGCTAAGTCTGTACTGACTTGAACAAACACAGTGTATAGACTTTGGCAAGGCAACGTTGGTAAAACTACCAATGTGCAGACTTTCAAAGCTGATCGTAGGTAAAGAACCCAATGTGCAGACTTGGAAGTGCAACGTAGGAATAGATGCCAATGTACAAACTTTGGCAAATAACGATGTACAGACTTGCACAGTTCCAGCTGAAGAATGTATAGACTTTACCAATTAAATGTGGCTGTACAGACTTGGAGAGTTGAAGCCAATGTACAGACTTGTTGATATCAAACTGATGTACAGACTTGCAGATGCAAAGCCAATGTACAGACTTTATGATATGAAGCCAATGTACAGACTTTGAAGAGAAGATAAATGTATGGACTTTGACGGAGTGAGACAATGTTCAGACTTTGAAGTTACACTATGGATGTACATACTTGGAAGATCATGGAGTGTATAGACTTGAAAGTCTGAAGGCGATGTATAGACTTGCCTAAGACGCAGCATGAGACGCTGGCTGAGACAGACGCTGTACAGACTTCGAATGCACTAAGACGCTGAACAAGACGGACCGATGTACAGACTTCTAAGTGCTGATGAACTATGTATGGACTTGGCTTGAGATGCTGCATGAGACGGTGCAGGATGTATAGACTTTACAGTTAAAGCACATGCCACTGTATATACTTGCATGAGATAGTCAGTGAGACGCTCAGCAATGTATAGACTTGAAAGAACTCCAATCAATGTATAGACTCTGAAATGCTTGAAGAGGATGTACATACATCAAGAGATGCTGCATGCCAATGTATAGACTTCATGAAGAAACACACGATGCAATGTGTGGACTTGGTGACACATGCAGACAGATGAGTGTTTAGTCTATGCCAGCAAGCTACACGGTGTGTAGACTTAGAAGTGCCTGCAACTGTGCAAAGTGCAACCAGTGTATGGACTTGTCGTCCCTACACAGGGCGTTGTACACACTTGCTGCCTGATGCAAATGTGCAGACTCTATAGATGCATATGAATGCTTTATGCAGCAGATAACCAGTCTGAATTTCAAATGCAATGACTCACAGTGTAAGCAGATAAACTGACTGAACATATGAAAGACTGAATGAACATTTGAATGACAGACTGAATATAAGAATGACTGATAAAATGACTGAGATATAGAATGACTGAATAAAACCATGGTGACTCACAGTGATTAACTCACATTGAAACCAATCATCACAAACCCCTAAAGCCAATCATCAAAACCACAAGCCACAGGGGCCAGGGGCATAACAATTAATATGCCAAGGATAGAAGAAGCTGAGAGGAAGAAGAAGCCAATCGCTCTGAAAGCTGGTACCAGCAAATCCAGCAAGTCCAACAGATCCAGCTCTAGCAGTTCATCATCAGAGGAGAGCCTGAATGAAGAAGACATAACCCGTACTGAAATGGCAATGATGACCAGAGAGTTCAGGAGATTCCTCAGAAAAGGAGCAGGACGATTCAGCCAAAAGAAGTATGGTGGCGGCCGAAGGGATAAAAGGTATAAACACAACCCTGCTAAGAAAATTGAAACTAATACTTGCTATCAATGCAGGAAACCAGGCCATATGAAAGCTGACTGTCCAGAGAATCAGAAATACAAGGACAAGTCAAAGAAGAAGAACACGAAAGGGAGAGCTATGGTTAGCACCTGGAGTGATGAAGATGAAGGCTCCCTGAGCAATACCTCTGACAGTGAAGCTGGATCTGAGAAGCCCATTTGCCTTATGGCAACGAGCTCTGAAGACAGAGAGGAGGACTCAGATGAGGTAATCACTAGATTCGATAACTTTACTATTGCTGATTGGGTAGATGCCTACCATGAAATAGCTGATAAAGCAGATGATATCAGTAAGGAAAATAGGTATCTAAGACGAAAGATAAATTCCATGCAAAATAACACAACTCTAACTGATAAAATTGCATGTCTAGAATCTGAGAATAGTAAATTGAAACTCACATGTTTTGAATTAGAAGAAATCAAGAATGTGTCAAAAGCCTCTAAAGAAGAAAATGAGAGGTTAGAAAAAGAAACTGATGAACTAAAATTGAAAATTCAGAAATGTGAGAGTGAGATAAAAATAGTGAATGAAAAATATCAAGCTGTCTTGAGTGTGAACACAAAACTGAAAAAATCCATTGAAGAAATTCAAAAGGATAATGAGGACAAGCTTAAAACCATTGAGAAAATGACCCAAGGTACAAATAATCTAAATGCTCTATTAGGGTCAAAGGTCAACTTCAGAAAAGAGGGCCTAGGATTTAATTCTAGTGCAAAAAAAACCTTTGGAATGAAAACTATTTCATTTGTTGTACAAAAAGAGAAAGGACCTCTAATTAGCATGAATTCAAACATGTCAATGAACAAAACTGCTAATCTGAAAAAGCCCAGTGCTGAGGACAAGGGCAAACAAAAATTGAGTGAGACTAGTAGAGCTAGCACATCCAAGCAAAATCCCAAAGCTCAGTCTCAGGTTAGGGGTAAACCTACACAGTCTTATAAACCCCATGCTAAGGTCACCAAGTCTCCACCATCACCACCACCTATGAAGAAGACCCAACACACACCTGTGAATAGGTCAGCAGGGTCCAAGGTGCAGGGGAGGCAGAATGCTTTTAGAGCTCAACCCAAACACTTCTACCAACCTAGAGCCCAGTCCCACTTCTTTGCACAGTCAACCTATCCAAATATGTCAGGATGGACTAGGACTCAAGCAAGGTTTACAGGTCATGGACATTAGGCTACACAGTCTTATAGACCTTACCCTAGAAATTGGGTTCGTGGGTATGGCAAGTGTACACCTAGGAACCAATATTTCTACAGCCAGCCCAATGATCACTATGGCCAAAATTTCGTGAATACATCCTGGCCAAGGCACTGGCACAGAAATAATCAATCTGTAAATAATCATGCTAGTGTCAACAAGAAGAAGTTAAAAAAAAAGAAATCTGGAAAATCTGGAAAATCCACTGAACAGAACTGTTTCAAACAAATGTGGATTCCAAAAAGTCTGATTTCTTGTTTTAACTGCTTTCCATCTTCTCTGGAGCCTAATCAGTCTTGGGTTCCAAACTTCTCTACCTGATTGTGTGTGCAAGTATGCCTGGCAGCCAAGAATAACTTGTGGTACTTGGATAGTGGCTGCTCCAGGCATATGACAGGGGATAAGGCCAAGTTTTGCATGCTGACAGAGAAACAAGGAGGCCTTGTCACCTTTGATAGCAACACAAAGGGTAAGATTGTTGGAACATGTAAGGTAGGTAAGTGTACTACTTGCTGCATTGAGGATGTTATGTTGGTTGAGGGTTTAGCTTATAACTTACTTAGCATCAGCCAACTATGTGATAAAGGATGCAAAGTACTTTTTGATTCTCAATGTTGTAAAGTTTTTGAACCTGATTCTGAAATTGTTAAATTTTCTAGTAAGAGGATAAATAACACTTACATGATTGATTTAGATGATATTCAACATTCTAACCTATGCCTTACTGCTAGTAGAGAAGACTTAGCATTTTTATGGCATCGTAGGTTAGGCCATGCTAGTTACACTATTTTGCATAAACTGAATAAGCATAGCATGGTTAGAGGACTTCCTGAAGTTTCCTTTAAGAAAGAAATTAAAATCTGTGATGCATGCACTCAATCAAAGTTAACTAGAAAGTCATTTAAATCTAGAACAGAAAATCTGTCTTCTAAACCCTATGAGCTGATACACATGGACCTTTTTGGGCCAACCAGGTCTGTCAGCTTATCAAGGAGGAAGTATGGGTTTGTCATGGTAGATGACTTCTCTAGGTATACTTGAGTATATTTCTTATCACATAAAAGTGATGCATTCTCAGAATTTCAGGAGTTCTATCTTAAGAAAAATCAGAAAATTGAAAATATTTTAACTGATCATGGAGGTGAGTTTGAAAACTCACAGTTTGATGAATTCTGCAGGTCAAATGGAATTAACCACAGGTTCTCCTCACCAAGGACACCTGAGCAGAATGGAGTTGTGGAGAGAAGGAACAGAACCCTAGTGGAGATGGGTCGTACACTCTTGGTTAAAGGTGGTCAACCAAGGAAGTTTTGGGCTGAAGCAGTAAATACTGCCTGTTATGTAATTAACAGAGCCATGGTAAGACCTTCTACTCAGAAAACACCATATGAGATCTTAAAGGGTAAGAAACCTTCTATTGCTCATTTCAAGGTTTTTGGTTGTAAATGTTTCATTCATATAAATGATAAAAGAGACCTTGATAAATTTGAACCTAAAGGTGAACCAGAAATTTTTCTTGGTTATTCTGAAAACACCCGAGCATATCGAGTGTACAATTTGAATTCCAAAACTGTTGAAGAATCTCCATGCATAGTGTTTGATGAATCCATATTAAAGACTAACATTGGTCAATGCAGGATTGAAGACATTGGTGAAATTCTGAAAGAAGGAAATCCTGCAGGCCAATCCGAAAATGAGGAAGGAAATGAAGAGCCTAATGAAGAAGAGCCTATAGCTCAGGGGGAGGTAAATGAAAATCATGACAATCCAATTGTTAACATTAGATATCTTAAAGATCATACAGTAGATAATGTGATTGGAAATCTGCATGATCCCCCTAGGACTAGAGGTCACTTAAGAATTCAAAATGAATTGAATGCATATGCGTTTGTTTCAAATGTAGAACCCAAGTCCATTGAATGTGCTCTCAAAGATGTGCATTGGATTAATGCCATGCATGAGAAGCTCAATCAATTTGACAGGAATAAGGTGTGGCATTTGGTTCCACCTCCTGATCATGAAACAGTCATAGGGACTAAATGGGTGTTCAGAAATAAAACTGATGAATCAGGGAATGTCATTAAAAATAAGGCTAGACTTGTAGCTCAGGGGTATAATCAGGAATTTGGAATAGACTTTGAAGAGTCTTTTGCCCCTGTAGCCAGGTTAGAAGCAATCAGAATATTATTGGCTTATGCATGTTCCCTAGGAATAAATCTTCAACAGATGGATGTAAAATATGCATTTCTGAATGGGGAAATCAGTGAGGATGTCTATGTGAGACAGTCTCCTAGATTTGAATGCTTAGATTTCCCTAATCATGTCTATAAACTCAAAAGGGCTCTCTATGGTTTAAAGCAAGCTCCTAGAGCTTGGTATGACAGGTTGAGCAAATTCCTCACTGAAAAGAACTTCACAAAAGGTGTAGTTGATCAAACATTGTTCACCAAGGTGAGTCATTCAGATATTCTTATCATTCAAATTTATGTGGATGACATTGTCTTTGGGTCAACTAACCCCAAATTGTGTGAGGAATTCTATCAAATTATGACTAATGAGTTTGAAATTAGCTCAATGGGTGAGCTCAAACTATTTCTTGGACTGCATGTTACACAATCAAAGGATGGTACTTTCATCTCTCAGTCCAAGTACATAAAGAATTTATTGAAGAAGTACAAAATGGACAACCTCAAAGAAATAGCTGCTCCAATGGGTACCTCAACCAGTTTGGATGAAGATCCTCAAGGTAAACCAGTGGACCAAAGGCTATATAGAGGTATGATCGGATCCCTTCTATATCTTACAGCATCTAGGCCTGACATTTAATTTTCAGTGTGTTTATGCTCTAGATTTCAGGTTAGTCCTAAAGAAACACATCTTAAGTCTGTGAAGAGGATTTTTAGGTATTTACTAGGCACCCAAGAGCTAGGTCTTTGGTATCCTGCTAAGTGTGATTTAGAACTTCTAGCCTACACTGATGCAGACTATGCTGGGTGTCGAGTAGATAGAAAAAGTACTAGTGACTATTGTCAATTCCTTGGTGGATGTCTAGTATCTTGGGCATCTAAGAAGCAACACATTGTAGCCTTGTCTACAGCTGAGGCTGAATATGTTGCAGCAGGTAATTGTGCTTCCCAAGTACTTTGGATCAAGCACCAACTAGATGATTATCATATAAAATTGGAATGTATTCCAATCTTGTGTGATAATACTAGTGCTATATGCCTTGCTAAAAATCCTGTTCATCATTCTAGGACTAAGCATATAGAGATAAAACACCATTTTCTTAGAGATGTTGTAAATAAAAAGGAAATCGAAATGAACTTCATTGAAACTGAAAAATAAATTGCTGATATCTTTACTAAGCCTCTTGGGAATGAAAGGTTTAAATTTCTTAGAAGAGAACTTGGCTTGTGTAAATTTCAGCATAATGAATAAATTCTCTGATGGCTTAAATAAAATATGTGAATGTTGAATGTAGCAACAGACTCATGATCATGTATGTCACTCATATTTTTTTACACTCATGATCATCACTGCATATCATTTAGTCATGAATGTGTCTAAAACCACATGCATATCATTCATAATTTTTTATGACATAGTTTTCATTGCATATCATTCATTCATGACCTATGTCGAAGCTCTCTCTCATTTAATTCTTGCCATTCCTTTGCAAAATTGCATGCATATAGACAGGGGGAGTCTTGTCAGAAATTCAGGGTGAACTGCTATGTCGACGCTATCACGCTGTAGCGTTGACGCACTGAGGTATTCCAGTAAACTAGATCTGTGAATGCCTCTGCTTCTTATTCTGATGAGTTGACGCTGCAATAGCGTGGAGTCGACGCACTGATATCATCTCAGTGTTTTATGATGTTGCCTCTTCAACTGATGCGTGGACGCCTTGAACTCCCAGCGTCGACCCTGTTCATTCATCCTTTGACTCTGAATGATTGAGTCTGACAATATGGCAATCTGTTAGTCAGTTCTGATTTCTAAGCAATATAAAACATACTTCTTCTCTTATAAGAATTTTAATTGCTTATAGACTGACTTAATGATTTGAATTTTATAATTTTCGGAGTTTAAAGATTTCAATCAGTACATAAGAAAGTTGAAAATTGATAAAGCTCTCAACCCTTATCTTATTTCATGTCAGACAAAGCTAATCATATCTGAAATCTGAAAACTCATCTGAAAACATGTTAGAGAAGCTAGGTATGTGTATTGTTCTTAAACAAGTCATTCTGAAACAAATAAAGGACAGCTAAGAAAGATATTGAAAAATATTGAAAATTAATTAAAAAATAACATTGGCAGAGCAATGACTGGTAAAATATTGAGAAACTAAGTGATCCATCAAAGAAATGGACAATACTTAAGTCATGAAGTGTATCAGTTATCTCTGTATAAATGATCAACAAAATGGGGTGGTTTCACTGAGTACCTGGGGGTAACTGGCGTCTGATAAACGTGTACCCTCACACAAAAAGGTGTAAATCAGTCTACTACATTTGATCATGGCAGAATGGTCCACCATGTTGAGTATCTAAGGGTATTGGCGTCTGATAAACGTATACCCTTACGCAGAAAGACAAATGGCACCTGAATGCCCTTAATGAAATACAATGAAAAATGCTGTTCCTTCAAAAGAAATTTCATGAATGTCAATTTATTTAATCTCAATACATGACTTGGTATCTCTTAATCATTCTTTTCTGAGTCCATGAAAGTAAGATATTTTGAAATTGAATCTCTCATGCAAATGTGATTCTGGTTTATTGTTTTATCATGCACAGAAAACTTATCCATTGATTGTAGTGCATGAACTCAAAATTTATAACCTTTAAACCAGAATTCTATCTGAAAGTAGTTTCTAAATTCATATGACTGAAGACTCTGTACTTTAGAATGCTTATTCCTGAACTGCTTGTTCAGAATGCCAGTCAGATGATCTCTCTTGTTCCTTCCATTGTAATCACTTTCCCTCCTCTTTGTTGATGGCAAAGGGGGAGAACATTGTCTTGTTTGATGAATTCTGAATTCATTCCAGGGGAAGTGTATGCATCATGTTATGACAAAGGGGGAGATTTTGTTAGCTGGGAGTTGCTTACATTTCTAGCATGCATTCATAGCATCTGCATGACAAATCTAAATAACAATTCATGTCTTTCATCAAAAATTCATCTGTATGACAGGTTGTTGCTATTCTATATGATAGGGGGTTGCCATCATCAAACAGGGGGAGATTGTTATGACTCCTTTGTGTTGATGATGTTGACATATGCTTTACTTCATTGGCAACACCTTATTTTGATTGATTGGCAACTGTTTATGTTTTGATGAAATTGCTCTTATCAGATTGTCTGTGTGTTCTATGCACTTTACAGGTTTACACACTGCACACACACTCAAAGTCTACACATTGCACGTAGAGTCTATACACTACTTTGTGTTGTGTTTGTGCATCGTTTATAACACAAGTATGTACATCCATGCATCATGGGTCGACCCCCTTCTTAGATGCGTCGACGCCCCCAGATTTCTAAGTCTATACACTCGTCTTCATGCATAGCAGAGTCTATACAGTGCAGTTCATATAACTTGCATGTCTATACATTGCATCGGTGCATTGCTTCCTCTGTGCATGTACTGCATCAGTGCATCACAAGTCTATACATCCATTGCTTCAGTTCAATACCTGCTATGTGCATGCATTGCATCGGTGCATTGCTTCCTATGTGTATATACTGCATCAGTGCATCCATTAGGCATACAGTCTATACACTAATGCATGTGAGGTACTGTCTGCACGATAATGTCTATTCATTGATGCATTGTTCGCACAGGCTAAGTCCATACATTAGTAAAGTTTGTACAGCGTCATGCATCATTCTTCAAAGTCCATACACTGCATTGTTGCTTGCTCGATGTGAAGTCTGTACATCCGTCAGTGAACTTCGAAGTCTATACACTGGGATCTTTACCTACATTCAGTTTTGCAAGTCTGTACATTGGGCTTTCACGTAAAGTCTATACATCCTTGAACTGTGCAAGTTTGTACATCGTTGCTTTGCCAAAGTCTACACATTGTGAACCTTCAAGTCTGTACAGACTTTGCTTTGCTCAAGTATGTACATCGTCCAGTTGTCTTTGGCAAGTCTTCACATCATAAAGTCTATACACTCGATTGTCTTGCATTGCATCAAGTCTGTACAGCCTTTCCTTTGGCAAGTCTGTACATCGTTCATGAAGTCTGAACAATGAGCAAGTCTGTACATCAGACTAGTCTACATCGGCTAAGTCCATACATTGTCTAGTGCATTGCATGCATCATTCATGAAGTCTATACATCAAGTTGAATGCTGGCTAAGTCTGCACATCGTCTGTCTTACTTAGAGTCTCATGCATAACATGAAGCCTGTACATCGCACAGCATTCAAGTCTACACATTGCGCATCATTTTAGTTGAAGCCTGTACATCGTGCATCTAGTGTTTCAAGTCTATACATTGTTGCACGTTGTGTCTCTCTAAGTCTTCACAGTGCTTCTTCATGCATTGAAGTCTGCACATTGCTGCACGCTCATCAAGCCCATACACTGGCATGTCATTACATTGCCTAGTCTATACATTGGCTGCTGAATGTTCTTCAAAGTCTGCACATTGCATTACACTTCAGCAAGTCTGTACAGCGGTTGCCTTCATATGGGAAGTCTATACATGCCTTAGCTCTGCATATACAGAGTCTATACATTGCATAACATTGTTTTCTCAAAGTCTGAACATGGCATAAGCCCTGCATGCGTAGAGTATGTACATGCCATATCATTGTATTCACATAGTCTGTACAATGCCATAGCCACGCATTCACAAAGTCTATACACTACATTCGAGTTCACAAAGTCTATACAGTGAAGTCTATACAATGCATTGCATCCCACAAAGTCTGTACAGGGTTTATAATTAAACTGATAATTCTATTTCGTCTGTCTGAAAGGGATTCTTTGCAGGGATTGATGACTTGGCTCTTGATCCAAGGAGGGATGAGGTGATCAGATGGTGACACGTGGAAGCAGCCCATCACAGGATGCTGCCATGTGGATGAAATTGCCTTGGATCTGGAGAATTCTTTGGGCGGGAAATGTGGAAGCCACGCGCCCTTATCCAATCTGATGCTGGTATATATAGGAGTCTTCTTCTTCAGGAGGAGGTAGATCGAATAGTGGCAAAGTCTATACAGTGAGAGTAAAAGCCTGAAGCAGCAGAGAGCCACCGATCCATAGAGAGAAGAAAAATAGAGAAGAAGAAAAAGAGAGAAGAGAAGATTGAGAGATGTGTTGAGAGAGTGAGATTGTGAGGGTGAGATTGTGAGAGTTTTAATTGAGAGGTTGTATCTCAGACTCTTGGTTCAGATACCAGAGCTGAGCCTTGCTCATTTTGAGCTACATTCCCATTTGGGTTTTCTATTTTCGTTTGCTACTGTCTTTTATTTCTGAAATTGTTTCTTCAAGCTGTGAATCAGCTATTAGCAAAGGTGATGCCTCTGGACGGGTAAGCTGTAAACCCCAGCGGGTGCAGTGGAGGTCTCCACTGGACAGGTGAAGCTGTAATCCTCAGCAGGCGAGACTTGTCTCAGACAGCAAGCTGTGTTGCTCAGCGGTTTGTAGGCCAAACTGTATTGCCCAGCAGACGCAAGCTGTACTGCGCAGCAGTAAGCCATACTCGGTTGAGTGTGGGGTGGACGTAGGTCTCTGACCGAACCACCTAAAAATCTTGTGTGCCTTGTGTTTGTGTGATTGTCCATGAACTGTGTGCGACTGGATTTCATGTTTATCTTCACAGCTTGATTCGCTTCTGTTCAATTCTAGTATTCGGTTTAGTGATTCAGTAAATTTGCCTATATTCCGCATTAGAGCCTTATACTGGTTTTAAAGTAGGCAATAGATCTATTCACCCCCCCTCTAGATCCACACTTCGTGGAGATAGACTACGTCCATCTAACATAACAACAACCACACGGAGACATAGCTCCGTACACACACAGATATTCTGAGTTTGAGAAAATCAAAGGATATACAATAATGCTCACAGTAGTGTGTAAATAAAGAAGACTATCATCAGGAAATGGATAACATATGTAGAAAGTTTCCCCTTCATTTTTCCACTGGCCATTAGAAGATCTTTCTTGAAGTTCAGGTTGGAGGAGTTGAGTTCGCAGGATGTTGGAGTAGCCAGTCCTTCTTCTTGAAGATCCAAGATGTGTTCCTTCAAACCCAAGCTCCAATCGCTCCTACAAACACCTTGAACTGATGAGTCTATCAAAACCCTCTCCTATCCACCTTGTGGCGGCACTCCTTTCTTCTCCCTGCAACAGATAGAACAATATTAGCATTGGATGCCTTCCTGCTTCGATGGAGATCGCAGGGTATAAATAGGGCTAGAATATAGAACAAAAGACAAGAAAGCCCCATGAGAAAGCTTTTCTAAACCACACCTAAGGCAAGGGTGAAACCCTAAGGGTATTGGTGTAAAACATTATGCATATCGGATCTCGAACCAATGAGGTACGAGGCCCTCCTATTGGACAGCCAATGAGAGCCAATGAGAGCCATGTTGTGGTTCTTCTTTATGAATATGTCATGATTTATGAAACCATCAACATTTTTCATTCTTGACTTTAATGCTTCTTCATCATCAAGTTTCATCAAGTAACAATCATACATATCATGGCCATATTGTCCACAATAATAACATGAAACATTTCTCCGTCTACTTGGTGCATGATTATGTTTGACAACAAATGGTTTTGCAAACACAGAAGAGCAATCAACAACATTTTTCTGTGTTTCATTTTCTTTTACAGATTTGGACATGAGTTCATTCAAACTCCTTATTTGACTTTCTAAAGATAAGATATGCAATTCAAAGCTAGCCAACTCTTCCTCACAAGACGCAATTTTCTCATTCAACAACAAATTGATGCTTTTGTAACTTTCAACTTCTTTTTCAAGAGAAAATAATTTATCATGATCATCAACAATTACACTTTTTCCTTTTTCAACCTTTTCAAGATGTTTCAATCTACTCTCAAGCAATGAAATTTGAATCAACAAAGCACTGTTTTCATTTTGGAGTTTTTCAAATAAATTTTTGTTCATAGAAGGGTGTTCAAGTTCATTCATTTGAAGACTCACATTTTTACCAACTATTTTGTTCATGGTTTCATTGCATTCTAATTTATCATTCATGTTCCTGAAGCTTTCTATTTCCTCTCTCAGTTCCTTCAGCTTTTCAGACTTGTCATTAGACATGCATTTTTCTTTTTCACGGACAAGTAGTTTTTCAGACATTACAGTATTCAATTCTTTCAGATTTTCATTATCTTTTTCCATATGTTGAAGTTCTGAAATTTTATTCAATAAGAAGTTATTTTCAGATCTAAGGTTTGCAATCATTTCTTTTTGTTCTTCTTCAACAAGCATTTGGGACTCAACTAGCCTTTCAAGCTTAATGCATTTTCCACATAAAGAATAGTCATGTTTCTTTTTCAATTTTCTGTTTTCAAATTTTAGTGCTTTGTATCTATCAACCAGTTCATCGTAAGCATTCAGCAATTCATCATAACTTAATTCATCATCATCATCAGAATTGGAGTTAGAGTTTACCTTCGAACTCTCCTCGCATTGACGCTCAATTTCATTGTTTGCAACGAGGCAGTCACCGTCGTTGCAACTTTCTTTTTGGGCTTCGATCAGCTCGTCCCTGATTTCCTTGGCAGATCTACAGTTGGGAACAAATGGAAATTTGTTAACATTTACTGTTGCCTTAAGAACATTCAAAACATAAACATTTTCAGAATTCATCCTTTTATGCTCGTCGGTCCATTTTAGTTCATTTTTGGGCAGACTGTGAGGACCATGAGTGATTAGATTCATAAGCTTCGGATCAGTATTAGTAATCCACACACAAAGTTTTTCAATCCATAAAGAATAATCAAAACCATCAAAGACGGGAAGCACATTTACACTAGCCATCATGAAACAATCTTTTCTCTACGACCGTAAGGTCGACTAAAAAATCAGAGACGAGGCGCTGATACCAATTGTTGGCCCAGAGAGATGGCGGACAAGAAGGGGGGTTGAATTGTCCACTTGCCGAGATGGCGGATTTTAACAACTTTCTAAACTAAATACGATGGAATTAAAACAAACTGAGTTGATTAGCCTAAACTAACATGAGATCTGAAAAGTTCTCTCGATCTTTCCGATCCCACTCGTAAGACCAATTCAACAAGCGATGAACGATTACTAATAACGGATAGCAGAGCTAGCAAAGTGTAGTGGTGTAGTGAAATAAAAATCAATAAGATAACCTGTGAAGGGAGATAGGAGAAATGGACAGTCACACAGGCAATCACAATGAACACAGGGATTTTTAAGGTGGTTCAGGACCATGACGGGCTCCCTAGGTCCACCCCTCACCAAACCCGGTGAGGCTTCACTAACACGCTACCGAAGTAGCAACACGGGGATGAACCCCACACCACACACGCTGCCTCTGCAGCAAAACACACACAGGGCCTGGCCCCAACACGCTGCCACTGCAGCACACACACACACGTTCGGGGAACGTACCCCGGACACAACAACCACACGGAGACACAGCTCCATACACACACACACAGATATTCTGAGTTTGAGAAAATCAAAGGATATACAATAACGCTCACAGCAGTGTGTAAATAAAGAAGACTATCATCAGGAAATGGATAACAGATGTAGAAAGTTTCCCCTTCATTTTTCCACTGGCCATTAGAAGATCTTTCTTGAAGTTCAGGTTGGAGGAGTTGAGTTCGCAGGATGTTGGAGTAGCCAGTCCTTCTTCTTGAAGATCCAAGATGTGTTCCTTCAAATCCAAGCTCCAATCGCTCCTACAAACACGTTGAACTGATGAGTCTATCAAAGCCCTCTCCTATCCACCTTGTGGCGGCACTCCTTTCTTCTCCCTGCAACAGATAGAACAATATTAGCGTTGGATGCCTCCCTGCTTCGATGGAGATTGCAGGGTATAAATAGGGCTAGAATATAGAACAAAAGACAAGAAAGCCCCATGAGAAAGCTTTTCTAAACCACACCTAAGGCAAGGGTGAAACCCTAAGGGTATAGGTGTAAAACATTATGCATATCGGATCTCGAACCAATGAGGTATGAGGCCCTCCTATTGGACAGCCAATGAGAGCCATGCAGTACTGTTCACATAGGAGCCTTTCTCCCCATGAAACAGAGTACAAAAGTTTCTACTTACATGTGATTGGTCCAACAGAAAAACTGTATTTACTTTTCCAAAAAATCCTTTATAGCCTTGGACCATCGAACCAACATTCTGTGCAAAGATTGGGGGAATCTTAGCACAACCAGAACTACACTGATTTAAATGACTGCACCAAGTGTGCATATCGAATGAAGGTGTGCATCATAAGGCAGAAAAGATGCACCAATGCAAAGGATGCACAAATTCAAAACAAATATGCACCGATGAAGTATGTGCTCGATGCAACAAGAAGAGTGTGCATTGTGTAGTGTATGCAGGAGATTATGTAGATTTGAATGCATGGTTGCGAATGTATGGACTTTGAATGCATGATAACGAGTGTATAGACTTTGTATGTGAGGTTGCACAAATGTAGATAGGGAAGTCTACACATTGAACATGGATGCACTGACATGCTGCCAATCGAATGTACATATTTGCAGGTGTGAATCGCAGTGTGCACAAGGTGAAGTATGCACATTGAAAATGAGTGCAAGACTATGCTCATGAATGTATAGACTTGTGCATATGCATGAAGAGGTGGCGATGTACAGACTTGCTAAACTACAGCGCTATGTGAGACACAACATGAGACGCTGAGTGAGACAGAATGCAATGTTCAGACTTGACATATTTAAAGTGCATGCGATGCGATGTACAGACTTAACATGAGACGCTAAGTGAGACGCTAGGAGAGATGAACACGGCGAAGTGCAGACTTTGTGTATGCTGTGAACACACGATGTAAAGTGCACACAATGTACAGACTTCGTGGAGGTGCTAAAATAGTGATCGTAGGTAAAGATGGGAATGTATAGACTTAATGTATGGACTTGTGTGAGCGAGCAGACAATGTATAGACTTTCTAAATAACACGGCTGTACAGCCTTGGTCGTATGAACCAATGAAGGTTGTACAGACTTCGCAACGAGATGCACACACATGCCGTCAACAAGATGATGTACAGACTTGGTCTTGCGACCAAGGGCTGTACAGACTTTGAGAAACGATGCATGCACAAGGAATGTACAGACTTGGTCTTCCGACCACGGGCTGTACAGACTTTGAGAAATAATGCATGCACAAGGAATGTACAGACTTTGTCTTGAGTATATGAAGCATGAAGTGATGTGCAGACTTGACCGATGCAATCCTTACAACGAACTCTGCACTGACTATGTGATTGCACTGACTATGAAGCTCGTGTGCACAAGATTTGCACCGAGTATATGAATGCATAAAACTAAATCTGCATCGAATGGAGTGTCTATGCATATGACGAAATGAGCACTAAGGTTGTTATGAACAAGCTACAGGAAAATGAATTACCTTGGAATAAGATTGCACCGAGGTTGTTATGCCTATAGACTGAGTCGACGCATCCACTTCAGTGCGTCGACGCACTCTATATACCAGAACCCATATGACATATATGTGCACTGACACAATGAGTGCAAGATTAACTAAAACAACGATAGCACTTACCAAATGATCAAATGAGTCTTCCAAGGCATGAGAAAGCTATTTTCAATTAACACATGGATCACAGTTGCAATCCAAGGAAAATTGAACTTGCACAGTCTAATGCAAGCTAACACAACAAAACTAAAGCTTACATAATATGATTCAACCAAGCTGCACAGAGAATTCCATCTCAGATCAAAACAATCAAGATCTGTCCTATTAAGTCAGGCACAATCAAAACCAATTGAAACTTAACTTATCCACACCTAGTATGAGTAGACTCAAGTTCATATGATATGTTAAAGAAGTGAAGCTTGTTGTGACGCTTAAGGTGATCTAGAGGGGGGTGAATAGATCAGTCACCCAATAAAATCTACAGCAGCAAATTCAAGTGCAGAATATAAGAACTTCTGCTAAATAGATAGAGCGCACAAAGCAAAGACCAACCAGAACTGCTGATGAATCATCCTAAACAATCATCTACTGCGCAAACAAAAATAAAGAAGCGATGCAAACCACAAACCAATCTCACAGTAGACAAGAGGATTTTTAGGTGGCTCGGTCCACAGACCTACGTCCACCCCACACTCAAACCCGAGTGTGGCTTCCCGCTGACTCACAGCTTGAATGGCTGGGCATCACAGCTTGCCTACATCCGCTGGGCCTCACAGCTTGCCATCCGCTGCGCATCACAGCTTGCTTCCGCTGGGCAATACAGCTTAGCCATCCGCTGACTCACAGCTTGACCGCTGGGGACTACAGGTTAACCTGACCAGAGGCAGCACCTCTGCAAACCGCTGGAGACTACAGCTTAACCCGTCCAGAGGAATCCTCCTCTGCCCGCTGAGCAACACAGCTTGCTCTGCTGACAAACAGCTTGAAGAAAGGTTTAAAGGAAAAATAAAAGATAGAGAAACACAGCACCGGAAAGCTGTAAACAATGAAGCACAAAATATATCCCTGCAGGGAATGAAGCTCAAACAATTGAGCAAACTCAGATCTGGTTTTGAACCAAAGATCTGAGGAACAAATCTCTCTCAACTCTCTCCTTCTTCTCTTTCTTTTTCTTCTGGATCGTGGGAGCTCTCTTTCTGCTTCTGCTTTCACACTCTTCTCTACTCCGATCAGTCTTCTCCTGAGGAAGAAGTCTTCATATATATAGCAGCAGCTAGGGCGTGTGTCCTCCACATTTCCCGCCCAAAGGCCTCAGTCCACGTGGCAGCATTTTAGCACAGTGGTTCCACGTGTCACGATCAGGGCCATCTTCTATTCTTGGATCATGTGCATCATTAACCTTCACAAAGAGTACCTGTCAGTCAGTCGGATAGAATTATCAGTTTAAGACTAACAGCTTGTACAGAATTCACTATGCAACATGTGTGAGCATGTACAGACTTTGTGAATGCAAAGTTAAAGCATGTATAGACTTCACGTATGCAAGGCTATGCCATGTACAGACTTTGTGAATGCAACGCTGAAGCATGTACAGACTTCATGTATGCAAGACTATGAACATTACAAATGGATGCACTGTCATGCCAAATGAATGTGCAGACTCAACGTGCAACAATGTGTAGACTTAGTGCTTGTGCAGCTTGCCAAAGTATGGACTTGGTGTTTGTGCAGCTAGCCGTTGTATTGACTTGCGAGTGCAGTAGTCAATGTATAGACTTGCATGAGAAACAGCATGAGACGCTAACTGTATAGACTATACTGATGATGTGCAGACTTAATTGCATGCAACACATGATGCAATGTACAGACTTGAGTGTGTGCGACCAGATAATGCATAGACTTGAAGTCAAGAGATGCAAGTGCAGACTTTGCGTATGCTCATGAGACGCTAAGTGAGATGAACGATGTACAAACTTTACTTGCATGTGCCAAGATGATGTGCAAACTTTGCGTATGCTCATGAGACGCTAAGTGAGACGCAGGATGCACTGGCTGGCAAACGATGTATAGACTTAGCATGAGACGCTAAGGAAGACGATGCAATGTATAGACTTAGCCAAGACATCATGAGCAACTGAACGCTGTACAGACTTGAGTTCGTGCAAGCTACAGGGCAATGTATGGACTTTGAATGTCTTCATGCTAAAACAGTGAACGTAGGTAAAGATAGGAATGTATAGACTTGTGTGTGAGATGCATGAAAAAACCACAACGGATAGACTTGCTGTAAAGATGAATGCACATAGCAGTGAACAAATGCAACGTATGCTAAACACAATGACTGGCTCACTGTGATACTCTCACTGTGTTGCTATCATCAAAATAAAATAGCATATGCTTGTGTCTAAGAGGCACAACATTCTCCCCCTTTTTGATTATGGCAACAAAGTGACAGTGAGTCACCAACCAAAGATGGTACAATGTATAGACTTAGCCAAGACATCGTGAGCAACTGAACGCTGTACAGACTTGAGTTCGTGCAAGCTACAGGGTAATGTATGGACTTTGAATGTGTTCATGCTAAAACAGTAAATGTAGGTAAAGATAGGAATGTATAGACTTGTGTGTGAGATGTATGAACAAATCACAACGTATAGACTTACTGTAAAGATGAATGAACGTAGCAGTGAACAAATGCAATGTATGCTAAACACAATGACTGGCTCACTGTGATACTCTCACTGTGTTGCTATCATCAAAACAAAATAGCATATGCTTGTGTCTAAGAGGCACAACATTCTCCCCCTTTTTGATGATGGCAACAAAGTGACAGTGAGTCACCAACCAAATTTTCTCCCCCTTTGACATAATCAAAAAGAAAGAAGAACATGAATGCAAAATGCAGTATACATGGCAGATGACCCTTAGAACAACCCATTCTCCCCCTGAAAGTATAACTCCCCCTGAATTGATTCTACCCCTTTGAGAAAGGAATATGAAGATAGGAGGGAAAGAACATGAATAATGTAAGGGGTCACTACACAACAGCTGAAGCATTGGTTCAGAAGGTGAGCATGATTATAAACAACTGTTAAAGCATAAGAATCAGCAATATACAGTCTTGAAATAATTTAGGTTTAACAGTGATAAAGATAGAGTAAAGCAGCTGACCACTGAAAAAGAGTTATAGACTCCATTTATAGCAGTGAATGTAGGGCACATGGTTTTAATAGATAAATCAGAAGCAATACCCTTTGTGATTAAACATGGAAGTTCAAGAAAGGCAACTTGAATATGTATTGAAAGAAAAAAAATAATTTTCACTCAATGACTTTTGATTTCAAAGGGTTACAACAGTTTGTTTTTCACTTTTTAATTTTTCAGAAACTGAGCTAAGTGAATAGACCAGTGGCATTTATGCTGTTGACATTAGGTGTACACCTTGATCAGAGGCATGTACCCCCAGTTACTAGGCATAAACTACTAGATCTATTTCAGATCAAGACCTAAAAGGAACAATTTTCACCTTTGACATTAAGGGTACACCTTGATCAGAGGCCAGTACCCCCAATTACTTGGTGAAGACTCCCCCTATAGATTTGACCCTATGAACAGAGGTAGTCTGAAGCAATTCATGACTTATGAATTCTCCTGCTTCTTTGGAGGATATCACAGTTTCTCAGTGTAATTCAGCCATTGCTCTGTCACTGTGTTCAACTCATTACATTGATGATCTTATTTACTGCTGCCCTGATTTCTTTTAGAGTGATTGTTTAAATACAGTACACACTCTTATTCACCTTTTCTAAAATATCCAGTTTAACACGTTCAGGCATTAAAAAAACTTTTTCTATTTTAACCATGAGACAGAGATTAAGAGCTATAAAGGTTTTCTTTTCTCTCAAATTCTGAAGTGCAGACACTTAACTCTTCAATTTTATAAAAGTTAAACCTTTAGTTCCTTTCAATTTGCAAGAGTGATTCTTATAAATGAAGAATTGTAATAACCACAGCTTAATGTATAAACCAGAAGCAATACTGTTGTTCAGTAAGGGTGATAGGGAAAAGATATCAATAGTCATTAAGGTTCAATAGCATCTGATGTCAAAGAATATGAAAGAATTGAATGGGGACTATGAGGAGTGAACTTAACTCTCAGCTCCCCCTGACACCAAGATGCAACAATTATGCTATGCAATGCTTTCAACTAATTAATTGCAGACTATGCAACAATGATACATAAAGCAAGTATGCAATCATTTCAAGTTTATGCACCCAAGTCATGAACATTTTATCCTTTTTCAGATTTTTCAAATTTATTTCATGAAGGTAAATCACTTACCTGCTTTACCTGACTGATTTATTTTTACCCTTGGTGTTGCATTATAATGTTGACAAGGCCTTCAATCTCTTTCAGCTTTTAGAACTTTTGGCCCTACCTCTTGTCATATGCCTGGAGTAGCTATTCATGTTTCATCATTTTGTTCCCGGCTACCAGGCATACCTACAAACACACTTAGGGAGCAGATTTTGGAACCCAAGATAGTTTGGGCCCCAAGACAGAAACATACATGTGAGAGTGAAAACATGACAAAAGCTGTTTAGGGATCCACATTTGTGTGAAAGTGGATGGTTTGGTGGATTCTACAACTTGAGAATTCTTTTTGTTATTTTTCTTTTTCTCAGCACCAACAGGTTTAGCTTTCTTTTTCTGGTGCTGTGATGGTTTTTGTGTAGTCCTGGCATTCATTTTATTAGGAACATTGTTGTTTTTCTGCCAGTGCCTTGGCCAATGAGTGTACTGAAAGTTGTGGCCCAAATTGGTCCTAGGCTGACCATAGAACACCTGTTGACTAGGACTCCATGTCTTAAAGTGACCATCCCATCTCCTAGCTGGCTGAGATCTATAGGGCTGAGTGGAGAAATTATGATACCTAGACCTCATGTACACAGGATTCCACCCAAACCTATTAAGAGATTGTGAGTGAGTGTGATGATAGACTTGGGCTCGAGGGAAATAGGGATGTGCAAACTAGTTCCTAGCGACACTTGGCCTCCCTGCCACCTTTGACCCTCTAGGTTTCTGCACTGACTTATATTTGGTCTTTTTCTGAGCAGTTGATGGTGGTGGAGACTTAGCAGCCTTGGACTGGGGTTTTGATGTGCTAGCTGGCTGATCCCTAACCTTGGACTTACCCTTGGAAGAAGAGCATGCAGCACTAGGTTCTATAACTTTCTGCTTTCCCTTGTCCTTAGCACTGGACAATTTTGATTTTTCATTTTTGAAAGCAGATTTTTCACTGACCAATTTTATGAGTGGTCCTTTATTCTTTTCTCCCACGAATGAAATGGTTTTCAATTCAAAGCTCCTTTTAGCTGAGGGATTAAAACTGAGACCCTCCTTTCTGAAGTTGACTTTTGACCCTAGCAAGGTATTAAGATTTTCTGTTCCTTGGGTCATGCTTTCAAAGATTTTATTTTTGTCAGAATTTTCATTTTCAAGATTTTCAATAGTTTTCTTCAATTCAGCATTCACTGACAATATAACTTCATATTTTTCAGTTGAAATCTTTATTTCATTTTCAAATTTTTGAATTGTCAATTTCAACACATCAATGACATTTTTCAGCAATTCATTTTCTTTCCTACAATCAATCAAAACATGATTTAATTCATCAAAATCAGAACATGCACTTTTCAATCTATCATTCTCTGATTGTAAACATGCAACCTTATCAGAAAGTGTTTTATCATTAACCAGAGAATTTACTTTCTTCTTCAAGTGTCTGTTCTCCTTCCTAATATCATCCACTTTATCTAACAGTTCTCCATAAACATTTTCCCAATCATAAATAGTATAGTGTTCGAAAGGGGATGATACCTCATCGGATTCTTCTTCTTCTCTTCCATTCCTGGCCATCAAGCAAATGTCCTTCTCTTCTTCTTTACTATCTGAGGAAGTGCTCAGCGTGCCTTCTTCCTCATCGCTCCATGTACTGACCATGGCCTTTCCCTTTGGCGCTTTCTTCCATGGTCTTTCTTTCATTTTCTGGAACTCTGGACAATCAGCCTTAATATGGCCAGTCTTCCTGCAATGATAACAATTATTAGCGTCAGATTTTTCAGCAGGGTTGAATTTATACCTATTTTGCTTCCTGATGTGGTGTCTTCTATAGACATTCTTCCCTTCTCTTCTAAGAAATCTTCTGAACCTTTTTGTGATCATAGCTATTTGATCCTTTTCAAGGTCCAATCCAGATAGACTCCGATCACTGGATGATCCAGTGTAGTTGGACTTTTTTGAACAACTATCCTTGGCCTTCAGAGTAATAGGCTTCATGTATTCGAGTTCTTCAGCTTGTAGAAGATTCATCTTGTACGCCATCAAAGAGCCTATCAGCTCATTAGGTTTCATCTTTTGTAAATCTCTTGACTCCTCAATCACAGTCGCTTTGGTATGCCACATCGGAGTCAGCGATCTAAGGATCTTCCTCACAACTTCATGATCGGTATAGCTTTTTCCCAGATTTCTTAGACCATTTGTTATAATGGTCAGACGAGCATACATTTCGGTCACTGTCTCACCGGGCTTCATCCGAAATGCTGTATACTTTGACACTAACATATTTGCCCGCGTCTCTCTCACTTGAGATGTCCCTTCATAAATGACCTCAAGAGTATCCCACATCTCCTTTGCCATCTTGCAGGATGACACTCTATCAAATTCAGTGGGATGGAGTGCACACTGAATGGCGTTGATGGTGCTCCAGTTCAGAGTAGATTTCTGAATTTCTTCTTTAGTCCACACTTCCTCATTCTCATGTAGCCCATAGGGACCTTTGCTTATAATCTTCCAGATCTCGTAATCTTTGGCTCTGAGGAAGACCTGCATCCAGTTCTTCTAATATGGGTAGTTGGATCCGTCGAAGAATGGTGGCTTTGTAGTGGACTGTCCCTCTGCTATTAACCCTCTAGCATCCATGGCCGTTCCTCTTTAGGATGTTAGTCATGCACAAAGAGTTAGGCTCTGATACCAATTATTGTGACGCTTAAGGTGATCTAGAGGGGGGTGAATAGATCAATCACCCAATAAAATCTACAGCAGCAAATTCAAGTGCGGAATATAAGAACTTCAGCTAAACAGATAGAGAGCACAAAGCAAAGACCAACCAGAACTGTTGATGAATCATCCTAAACAATCATCTACTGTGCAAACAAAAATAAAGAAGTGATGCAAACCACAAAGCAATCTCACAGTAGACAAGAGGATTTTTAGGTGGTTCGGTCCGCAGACCTACGTCCACCCCACACTCAAACTTGAGTGTGGCTTTCCGCTGACTCACAGCTTGAACGGTTGGGCCTCACAGCTTGCCTACATCAGCTGGGCCTCACAGCTTGCCATCCGCTGAGCATCACAGCTTGCTTCCGCTGGGCAATACAGCTTAGCCATCCGCTGACTCACAGCTTGACCGTTGGGGACTACAGCTTAACCCGACCAGAGGCAGCACCTCTGCAAACCGCTAGGGACTACAGCTTAACCCGTCCAGAGGAATCCTCCTCAACCCACTGAGCAACACAGCTTGCTCTGGTGACAAACAGTTTGAAGAAAGGTTTAAAGGAAAAACAAAAGATAGAGAAACATAGCACCGGAAAGCTGTAAACAATGAAGCACAAAATATATCCATGAAGGGAATGAAGCTCAAACAATTAAGCAAACTCAGATCTGGTTTTGAACCAAAGATCTGAGGAACAAATCTCTCTCAACTCTTCTCTCTCAACTCTCTCCTTCTTCTCTTTCTTTTTCTTCTAGATCGTAGGAGCTCTCTTTCTGCTTCTGCTTTCACACTCTTCTCTGCTCCGATCAGTCTTCTCCTGAGGAAGAAGTCTTCATATATATAGCAGCAGCTAGGGCGTGTGTCCTCCACATTTCCCGCCCAAAGGCCTCAGTCCACGTGGCAGCATTTCAGCACAGTGGTTTCACGTGTCACGATCAGGGCCATCTTCTATTCTTGGATTACGTGCATTATTAACCTTCACAAAGAGTACCTGTCAGTCAGTCGGATAGAATTATCAGTTTAAGACTAACAGCATGTACAGACTTCACTATGCAACATGTGTGAGCATGTTCAGACTTTGTGAATGCAACGCTGAAGCATGTACAGACTTCATGTATGCAAGACTATGAACATTACAAATGGATGCACTGTCATGCCAAATGAATGTGCAGACTCAACGTGCAATAATGTGTAGACTTAGTGTTTGTGTAGCTAGCCAAAGTATGGACTTGGCGTTTGTGCAGCTAGCCGTTGTATTGACTTGCGAGTGCAGCAGTCAATGTATAGACTTGCATGAGACACAGCATGAGACGCTAAGTGTATAGACTATACTGACGATGTGCAGACTTAATTGCATGCAACACATGATGCAATGTACAGACTTGAGTGTGTGCAACCAGATAATGTATAGACTTGAAGTCAAGAGATGCATGTGCAGACTTAGCGTATACTCATGAGACGCTAAGTGAGACGGATGATGTACAGACTTTACTTGCATGTGCCAAGACGATGTGCAGACTTTGCATATGCTCATGAGACGCTAAGTGAGACGCAGGATGCACTGGCTGGCAGACGATGTATAGACTTATCATGAGACGCTAAGGAAGACGGTGCAATGTATAGACTTAGCCAAGACATCGTGAGCAATTGAACGCTGTACATACTTGAGTTCGTGCAAGCTACAGGGCAATGTATGGACTTTGAATGTGTTCATGCTAAAATAGTGAACGTAGGTAAAGATAGCAATGTATAGACTTGTGTGTGAGATGCATGAACAAACCACAACGTATAGACTTGCTGTAAAGATGAATGCACATAGCAGTGAACAAATGCAATGTATGCTAAACACAATGACTGGCTCACTGTGATACTCTCACTGTGCTGCTATCATCAAAATAAAATAGCATATGCTTGTGTCTAAGAGGCACAACATTCTCCCCCTTTTTTATTATGGCAACAAAGTGACAGTGAGTCACCAACCAAAGACGGTGCAATGTATAGACTTAGCCAAGACATCGTGAGCAACTGAACGCTGTACAGACTTGAGTTCGTGCAAGCTACAAGGCAATGTATGGACTTTGAATGTGTTCATGCTAAAACAGTGAACGTAGGTAAAGATAGGAATGTATAGACTTGTATGTGAGATGCATGAACATGCCATAACGTATAGACTTGCTGTAAAGATGAATGCACATAGCAGTGAACAAATGCAATGTATGCTAAACACAATGACTGGCTCACTGTGATACTCTCACTGTGTTGCTATCATCAAAATAAAATAGCATATGCTTGTGTCTAAGAGGTACAATAAAGCTGGCCATCCAAATGCAAGTATATACATGGAGAACTGTTAAGCCCAGTCAACCCAAGAGCATCCTAACCTGTAAAGCAGAGTATCAACATGTGAGCTCGTTTATCATGAAAATGCCATTAAGCATAAAACACACAATACATTGGAATCATCAAAACCATTGTCAAGGACAACGAGGGGGCACACAAAATCCAACACAATTAATAAATGGACGCATGTTTAAAATTCAATAACTATGAGACCATATGTCTAAAAAACATGTCATGCATATTTTTGGATTCTTCGTAATTTTCTCTACCTGATAATGTGTCCAGATCCATGAAATTTCCCATACACATCGATTGGTTACTATTCACATTACTATTCATGCAAACATGCAATTCAATAGGATGATCTCTCTAGAAACGTACCTGTCGATGCATTTTGATGTTCACAGTAACAAGAAAATGGGCGACCATTTACACTGTCATAATTTCCAGAATGAACGACCTTCCAGAAAGTCGTTTATTCATGGGAAAATATAGTGTAAGAAATAAATCATGCAAATTCATGTTTCTGTGATAAAAATTCATTGATAGAGCGACCTTCTGAACAGTCGCGAATTTAAAGAGAGTTTGTATCGAAACCTGGAAAATAATATAATTTGCGCCTGTTTATACGGTCGCTTATTCAATATTGGGCGACCCTATAAACAATCGCTAATTAAACTTGAAGTACACTCTGGAAAACCCAGGAATGAATGCCCCTGTGAACAGGCGTTAATTCCCAGGGCTGTCTTGTAAATATGAAAACTTGATGAATAGGAGACCTTCTGCGTAGGTGCCAATTACACAATTGGTGACCACTGGGATGGATGCCAATTCCCTGTGTTCATGTTTCTCTCCTTGCTTCTCGGCCCACACCGCGAGTCATATCGGCACTGTGTCTCAATCTGTAGATACAGTCCCATGTTTCTCATTGTTTCACGGATAGCCCCTAACTCTCGGTGACGAATGAGCCCTCCGTGGGATATTCCTTCCTTCGGACTAGCGACTTTGTCATTGGGATATCTGTAAGTCTCCACGTAGCCTTGGATTCCCTCAAGGCCATTTGAGCTAGTTGTACCTTTAAACCCTTGAACCCAATTGAATGTCACGTCACTCTAAAGAAATGTGGCAACCCAGCCTCTCACATTGTGCTATCTCGGCCTTGTGAGAAATCTCTCGTGCCTCTAGAATGGGCAACCGTTCCATTGGGCACTATTCATGAATGGGTGACCATTTTGTTAGGCGCCTCTTTCATCAGCTTGTTCATGTTCTCTGAATTGGAGACTATCTGCTTAGTCGCCAATTCAGGAATTCACGGTAGCCTGCTTAGGTGCCAATTCACCCATTTTCCTCGCTTGTCATGATTTTGCATGGATTTTATCGTCGATCTATCCTTACTCAAGGGTTCTACCCTTGAACTCATGAAATTCCGTGAATCTACCTTATTATCCTACAAAAGCTTCTTCCTTGAAATTCTATTGGCTATAAACTAAAGTGGATGTCGAAAATATAACATGAACCAATGCCTGCATATATAGGGCCCGGTCTGGTCCTGGGAGGAGCACCTGAAAGTACTTGTGCCCATGGGAGTTAAATTGACCATGGTGTGGCATTGCACCGAAGTACTTGTCGTTCTAGATATGGCATTCCACTCACTCTCTGTCTCTCTCGTGACATTACTTGATATTACTTGCATGCGTGACTCGTCGTGGTACTTGCTAGAACTCTAAGTAGCCAATATCTCGTGACATTACTCTGTAAACACATGCTTGACATTTTCCTTGACACTTTGCTTATCCCATCTTGCTAAAAATTCTGTATCTTGATTTAATTGATATATCTTCACTTGGTTTTACGATCGTTCATGTATAATAGTTTTGCATTCATTTAACATGTAATTACTTTAAGCTAGCTTGTTCTTGAGATATAATTCCTACTGAGCGTTCGCTCATCCAGTTCATTCCAACATTTTTCAGGTAATCCGGTGACTAGCGAGACTGAGACTCACACGGGAGGGGCAAGTGTGCAAGCGAGCTCTGGAAATTAGTGAACCTGAGTCTTTTATCTTTCTTGAGTCTAGTTGGTGTTTTCTGTTGGTTTGTCTTGTCTAAGTTTGTCAGTGCATCTCTGATTCTTTTTATTTCTTAATATTGTAGTTAAGTCTTTATATTTTAAATTCAAAATTTGTAAGAGATTTATATTAGAAATAAAATTTCATCATTGCTCCAAATTATTTGGTCTTATGCGACTGCTCTTCATTATTCACGACTGTTTAACTGTCACGTTCCAAGCAAACGGCACGTTCCCTTGCTGTCGGTTTGGGGGGTGACAGAGGTGGTATCAGAGCTTTGGCTTTCAAATCCTTAGGGTATTAAGTCCAAGAGATAGGGTGAGTATCCTCGCCGGTCATCCTATAGGAATTCCGTAAGAATTGGGCTGAGCTTGGGGTTAAATTATAAAAGAAGGATAAACTACTTAAGTTTCATTATTATTAATTCTTGAGTCATTAAATTATCTCCCCACTCATCCTTGCAAGAACATAAATAAAATGGAGGCGTATAAGTCAAGCTTTGTCCCTGAGATGGTCTTAGTGGGCGTCCAAGCTTACGCGGACCTTGTCAGGAGAGTCCAGGAGTTAGAGAAGGCAGTGGAAGAAAAAGAGAGAGTTGAAGGGAAAGACCAAGCCAATAGTTCTGGGAAGTTCACCACTACCAAGAAAAGGCTAAACGAGGGTGGTAGTTCCCAAGAGTCTAAGAAGTGCAAGACATGCAAGAAGTGTAAGAAAGGGGGAGCTCCGACAGATTCCTCTCAAGGTAGGTGTAAGTTTTGTGGAAGGTATAGTCACCAATCGGAAGAGTGTTGGTGGAAGTTGGGAGCATGTCTTTGTTGCGGGAGCTTAGACTATAAGATAGCTAAATGTCTTGTTCTGACCAAGAAGCTCCCAGGAGAAACTCAAGTTTTAGCCAAACTTGCCAAAGAAGAAGTTGTGGAAGGTACCCCTCATCCTCAATCCTTAATTAGTTCTTTTCCATTCAATATATTTTAGAATTCTTCTTTTACCTGTGTAGTATCATAATGAATTATAGCTAGTCCCCCGTCCGGAGTAGAAGGTGATGTGAATTTGGGGACCAAATTCTTTTAAGTGGGGGAGGGTGTAACGCCCGGCAATTTTGAAGGCTAAACAGGAATAAAAGAATATATATATATTTACAGTTTGGAAAAAAAAAGATAACCTATACATGATGATATTTACATATTTCTATAAATAGTTAATAATGTTGAATAAATAATAATTTGGGTATATTATTTTTAGAATAAATAAATGGCTAGTTGATATTTCCTTTTTGGAATGGAAGTAAATATTTTTCCTAGGATCGAACATGCCTCTAATACCTAGGACAATGATTAAGAAGGTAAATAAAGTGAAGGAAATTATGAGAAATAAATCCCTATATGAAGTACTACCTTAAGCAAACTCTCAATCGATTAAGACCCTAGTATATATCATGACCCACCTATAATATAAGCTTAATACAACCCCATAGGAAATGGGCTTAGTATTCAACGCCAACTCATGTACACTAGCAGACCCATAAAACCCCACGCATGGGTTAGTATTAGTACATAATGGGCTTCGAGAAGTATATAAACATATATATATATATAATGGGCCATATGGAATGGTAAAGATATGTATTTATAGAATACATGAGCCTTGAACCTAAGTTATTGAGCCCAAGATATACGAGTGCTATTATAGCCACACCAAATTAATGACCAAATTAATGAAGTATAAAACACCAATGGTAAACCCGATAGTCATATGGGCCTTGCATATAAAATTAGCTTAAGGCTGATGGGCCATATATATATATATATATATATATATATATATATATATATATATATATATATATAAAGATATATGAATAATAAATAAGACCCTTAAATAACTATATAAGAAGGTCGAGTAAAAAGAAAAGCAAAACTTATACAACCCTTATACATACATTAGAAGGGGCCTTCACTGTAACAATGGGCAAGCCTAATAGATACACACACACACACACACACACACACACACACACATATATATATATATATACAAGTGGCCTTTTTACTAAACCAAAACCCATCTCTTAATAACCCAAACCCACGTACGTGGGCCATCACACAAAAGCCAACCCCTTAATTATTTTCTTTCATTAACATAATACATACATGGCCTTATATACAACTAAATGGTCAATCCATCTTTATGTTTAACAGGCCACACACACACACACACACACACACACATATATATATATACAAGTGGCCTTTTTACTAAACCAAAACCCATCTCTTAATAACCCAAACCCACGTACGTGGGCCATCACACAAAAGCCAACCCCTTAATTATTTTCTTTCATTAACATAATACATACATGGCCATATATACAACTAAATGGTCAATCCATCTTTATGTTTAACAGGCCTCACGTTGGCCCAGCCATTAACCCCGAAACCCATTCGAAAACCATAACAACCCATATGCATGTTCAATGAGCCTTAGGCTTTCTACGTTAAAGAATGGCAGGCGACGGTTGATTTAGAAGGGAGAATTATCAATGGAAGTAACACACTAAATCCCTTTAAGACTTTCCCTCCCAAGGCATCCGAACCCTCCAGAAGATCTCAACCTCAATTAAAACCCAACACCATCAAAAATGCAAGGGGATTGATGCTCCTACGTGGTCGACTTCTATTGTTTCCCGGCCCTTAACGCGAGACCTCCTGCAACGTGTGGAGGAGTTCTTCTGCCATCCTTCATCCTACTACTGTGTACGGTGAAGAACTCGAGAGTTCTTCATCCTCTGCTTCCTTTCTCCTTCTTACGTAAAGCCTTCTGCTACCTCATTCTTCACACAAAGGTAAGTTTTCTCAAAGAACTAAAGCCCAAGATAGTAGTAATTAGGTTTACATGTTTAAAAGTCATGATATCATTCTCCCTGATCATCGTTTTACTCCCTTTTGCCTAAGTTTTTAGTTTACTGTTTGCATGATGAACAACGACTAGGCAAGTTGTCGCATATTGAATGCGCGACTGTGTGCGCAGTCGCATATTCTTAATGGGCGACAGCATCTGCGATCGTTCATTAATGTGCGACCAACACCCTTATCGCTTATTACTTTGGTGCAATTAATACATGGACGCATTTTTAAAATTCAATAACTATGAGACCATATGTCTAAAAAATAAGCCATGCATATTTATGGATTCTTCGTAATTTTCTCTACCTGATAATGTGTCCAGATCCATGAAATTCCCCGTACACGTCGGTTGGTTACTATTCACATTACTATTCATGCAAACATGCAATTCAATAGGATGATCTCTCTAGAAACGTACATGCCGATGCATTTTGATGCTCACATTAACAAGAAAATGGGCGACCGTTTACACTATCGCAATTTCCAGAATGAACGACTTTCCAGAAAGTCATTTATTCATGGGAAAATATAGTGTAATAAATAAATCATGCAAATTCATGTTTCTGTGATAAAAATTCATAGATAGAGCGACCTTATGAACAGTCGCGAATTTAAAGAGAGTTTGTATCGAAACCTAAAAAATAATATAATTTGTGCCCGTTTACATGGTCACTTATTCAATATTGGGCGAACCTGTAAACAGTCACTAATTAACCTTGGAGTGCACTCTGGAAAACACTAGAATGAACGCACCTGTGAATAGGCGTTAATTCTCAGGGCAATCCTATAAATATGAAAACTTGATGAATGGGGGACCTTCTGCGTAGGCGCCAATTACACAATTAGTGACCACTAGGATGGATGCCAATTCCATGTGTTCCTGTTTCTCTCGCTTGCTTCTTGACCCACACCGCGAGTCATATCAGCACTGTGTCTCAGTCCGTAGATATAGTCCCATATTTCTCGTTGTTTCACTCATTGCCCCTAACTCTCGGTGACGAATGAGCCCTCCGCGGGATATTCCTTCCTTCGAACTGGTGACTTTGTCATTGGGACCACCTTAAGTCTCCATATAGTCTTGGATTCTCTGAAGGCCGTCTGAGCTGGTTGTACCTTTAAACCATGGAACCCAATTGAACCACGTAGCCTTGGATTCCCTCAAGGCCGTCTGAGCTGGTTGTATCTTTAAGCCCTAGAACCCAATTGAATGTCACGTCACTCTGAAGAAACGTGGCAACCCGACCAAATGGATGAGAGATAGTGGGTTTTAAATGAAACTTACGTAAATATATATAGGTACAACCGAAGAAACGGATGAGAAATAGTGGATTTTAAATGCCCCACTGTTCATTTTGATGATGTTACTATTCATTTTGGGGGTGATTTTTATTTCATGGGTTTTTATTTATTTTATATTTTTCTATGATAGAGTAAATCGAGGTGATTAATGGGTAACAATTAGATTTTTCAAATTCTTTTTATATTGTGAGATATAAAATTTTAAAGTGGTTAATGAATAGTGAAAAATGTTATTGTGCGTGATTCTGTTCGAACGATAGCAGTCCTCGCGTGCAAGAGGATTCTGTAGTGCATTTTGACCGTTTCAGAGTTACCCTTGCCATTAGATTAGGCTAATTTGAATTAAGGGTTGAGATTAAAACCCTTGTAAGATCTCTAAAACCTATAAATGGTTGTGCTGGGAATGAAACGCACGCCATTTTCTCTTTTTTTCTTGCAAACCGTAGAGAGAGTTCTATGCTTTTCTCTGCAAGTCGTAGGAGGCATTGGTGTTTTTATTTTTCCCATGTTCTGAGAGTGAAGAGTGTGAGTGTTCTTGCTGTCTAGTTGATAGCAAGAGAGGTTAGAAGGAGAGGCTGTGCAACGGTGTTTTTCAAAGGACTCTTGGAGCGAGGAGACTACATCGAGAAGCGTGTTCTTTTGATCTGTCATTTGTCTTCGTTAAGGCAAGTTCCTAAGGTTCAAAACATCCTTTTAGCATGTTCTAAACAGCTTTCGGAGGTCTTAGATTAAAAGAAAACATCCATAGTCGAAAACATCTCATGGTATTTGTTTTAGTTTTGTTCAAAAGTTCCATTTCTGTTTAGTTAGAATACCATGCACTATGTCAACACATCCATGCAAGTTTCTAAATCTCAATTCATCCTTTTACATGGTTTAGACCGCTCTGATGGTTTGGGTTAAAAGAAATATGTAAAGAGCATAAGAACAAGATCATCGCTTTTCTCCTGCTGGTTTTTCATTCAAGTTACATGGTTTAAGAAACGTTTGTTCAATTTTTAAGCAAAAAAATTTTTTTTGAGGGTGCGTCGACACAGCCCTTGACTGCATCGACGTAGCCCCTTTGTAAGCTATGGGTGCTGTGATGCAGTCCCTTGATTGGGTCAGGGCCTTTGTAAGCTATGGGTGCTGTGATGCAGTCCCTTGACTGGGTCAGGGCCTTTGTAAGCTATGGGTGCTATGATGCAGTCCCTTGACTAGGTCATAGCAGCCACTTTCAAAGCTATGGCTGCCTCGATGAAGCCATTGACTGGGTCGGAGCAGCCTCTTTGAAAACTGGAGGTGTCTCGATGTAGCCATGGACTGGGTCGGAGCAGCCCCTTGAAAATTGGAGGTGCCTTGATGCAACCATTGACTGGGTCGGAGCATCCCCTTTGGAAATTGGAGGTGCCTCGATGCAGCTAGTGACTGGGTCAGAGCAGCCTTGTACTCTATCCCAAATTCCAGATAATCGGAAAAAAAGATTTTTGAAGGGCCATTTTGATTCAGAAAAATTTAAAAAAGTGAGAAATGACAAAGAATCAAGTTGGTAACATACTGTAGAAATTTCAAGCTCACAGAAATTATGTACTTAAAATTATGAATTATTTTCTACATATGTGTAACCTAGAAACAACGACACACCTTGTGTTGTTCCAAATTCCAGAAACAAGGAAAAAGAGAATTTTGAGAGGTCATTCTAATTCAGAAAAATCTTAAAAATTATAGAATGATAAAGAACTAAGTTTGTAACTCACTGTAAAATTTCCAGGCTCACAGAAATTCTTTACTTAAATTATGAATTATTTTCTACGTATCTGTAACCTAGAAACAACCTTATTTTCTGTACAGAAACTTGAAATCCTGTTGTAATGTTTATTTCTGTGAACTTCAGTAAGTAAGATATCTTGAGAGTAACTGAGAAGTGTTGAAAAGTGTAGTTGAAGTAGAGATTAGTGGAAAGAGTACACTGTGATGTATGGTTTTTGGTATATATCGATATATATGTAGAACTATTATACGGGCTATATGGACACTGCTGTTGTCACGCCCCAACGCGGAATATCAAGGCGCGACAAGTCGTAACACTCATGTCGATCAGAGCATGTATAATAGCATCCAACCACAAAGAGAGATAATGAAAAGAGGATACTTTTATTTCATTGAAAAAAAGTTTTACAATAACATGAAGCCTTAAGAGGCATAATACAACTTTTAACTACATAACTCTAGCAAGAGCAACACTCATAAACCTAGGTAACTAAGATGAACTTGATCCCTCGCATCACTCTTGCCCATCCCCATGTGTTTGGGGTTCATCGTCGGAACTACCTGCAATGTTAACCGAAAACGTAGGGTAAGCGAAACGCTCAGGAGGATTTATATCTCTATACCTGGCAACTTAAAGTAATTAACATTTTTGGATAAACTTACTGTGCTATGTCGAGAAACGTAAATAAAACATGGAACATGTATAGGAGAGAGAGTAGAGAATGGAATTGCAAGTCGACAAGATATCAAGAGTAAAGTTCAAGTAGAGGACGATCATGTAGAAAGTATTACTAGCTATGGAATTGGCCATTTCATGCAAGTATGTACAAGTCAAGTATTTCACGTAATTCAAGTACTTCATGTATTCAAGCAAGCCATGTAATTCACGAACTGTCGAATGTCATAAATCAATCTAGCAAGTCAAGCACTTCGGTGCAATGCCACATCAGGTCATTCAACTCACATGGGCACAAGTACTTTCGGGCGCTCCCCCCAGGACTAGACCGGGCCCCATTAATGCCACACATTGGGCTTATGGATCATAGATCCCAAGTGTATTTAGACATCCACATAATATGTATGGCCAAAGAATTTCAAGGTAAAAGTTACTAAATAAAGTACATATCTAGCAAAATTTATCATTCGATGTATGAGTAGTACAAGAATTACAAGTAGTTGAAAGAGAAGTTCGAAAAGGATTCAAGGCATCATGTTTAACGACATTAAGTCGATAAAAGATTAGATTGTCAGACAAGGCACAATCAGCCCTTGCGAAAAATCTCGTAAAACGGGTTTAGATCAAGTTTTTCACAGTCTGGTGTTTAGCTAGAAAACTGAGGAATTATGGCCAGGTAAGAGGTGAGACAGTGGGAGACTCCCCTCGCATTCGCGAGGTCCTAATTAAGAAACCACTTATCCACTTAAAGCATTTTCCAGTGGACCTCTTTCCTTAGACACCATTTTTCCTTGGGAATCTTGCTAATTACACGACTTGTTAAAAATGAGGAACAATTCTAGCAAAAATTCTATCCCATTTTTCACAATCGGAGCTTAACTAGAAAACTGAAGAATCACGGCTAGGTAAGAGGTGGGACAGTGGGAGACTCCCCTCGTATTCACGAGGACCTAATTAAGTAATCACTTATCCACTTAAAGCGTTTGCCCGTGGACCTCTTTCCTTAGACACTGTTCTTCTTTGGAAATCTAGCGAACTATGTGACTTGTCGAAAACACGGTAACCCGATAACATGGAAATAGTTAAACTCGTATTGATCACGATCATACAACTAAGCCCATGTAATTTAAACAGATAATATCTATTCCATTTAACATGTCAGAAAGATAATATAGTCAAGGAGATCAAAGATATCATGAAGGTAACAAGAACTAGGACGAAAATATAAGCTCATGGAATAGAATTATTATCTTCCATATCCTTAACTTAATCGTGTGTGAATTTGAATGATATGCAACTTAAAATGACATATTTAATATGCTCGGTGATATATTGGTTCAATTAGAACCTAAAGACATCATGATTGGGGCGGAGATCGTGCATCTGGAACATGGTCTTAGAAAGACACCGTGATCCGAGACGGATCTTCCGGCGGTTAAAAATCTCGGTTAGAATCTTATGTCCAGTTGTATGGACAACATTCTTAATACTCATTAAAAATTGATGAAAATGGTATAGAATCAAAATAGACATGCATCTACATCTAATTCATGCATCAATTTGAGTTTAGCCTGAGAGAATACCTACCTAGTGGAAGATCGAAGAGGAAGAACAACAAGAACGAAGAATACTTCGAACACTCCTACAAACTTTAAGATTTCTTCTTCTCTACAACCAGCACTTCCCCAATGGATTTGTGCTTTGAGTAGGGAAGATCATATCCCTATTTATAGGCCAAGTCCCATAATTTTTTTATTGCTAATTTAATTCTATCTTCCACCTAATTTCCTATGTCACCCACCAATGTTACTATTACACCAACTTATGTTGGCAATAATTTCCAACATGTGGATGTTGAAATAAATCTCCCTTCATGACATAATCAATTACCTCAATTATTCAATGATGTTTTATTGCTAATTTAATTCTAAGTCAATTTTTCATCTATTTTTTCTATTTCACCAACCCATGTTACTATTACACCAACTTATATGACTAATAACTTCTAACATAAGAATATTGAAATAAATCCCCCTTTATGACATAACCAATGACCTCATTAGTTCAATGATGTAAGAAATGACATCATCCACTAATTAGAATTTAATTAGAGCTAATAATTCTCTCTTAAATCGGATGCTACAGTACTACTACAGTGCTGACATCTTCGCCTTCTCCGAATCATGCCGTGAATCTCGCCGTTCGTGTTAACACGTGGGATATGGTTCACATTTATATATTCTACAGTTTAAAGATATAAAGAAAAATATTTAGCATTTATTTTATTTTCATCTTTCATTATTTTTTTTCGCATATAAATGCATATATAAAATTTCGAGTTGCTACATCCTCTCCCACTTAAAAGAATTTGATCCTCTAAATTCACATCACGTAATAATAATTTAAAATTTCAAATGGAGAGTTCAAAATTCTAACCTGAGATCAAATCTAGAAGCTTCTTCTTGCTTGACTCTTCTAATTCCCATGTAGCCTCCTCGAATCTACGCTTACTCTAGTGGACTTTTACCATCGGTGTAGCCCTATTCCTTAGCTGGTGTAATTTTCGATCTAAGATCTTGATCGGTCTTTCTTCATAAGAGAAATCCTTCTGTAGCTTCAAGTCATCGAATTGAATCACATGCGAAGGATCATATACATATTTCCTTAGCATGGATACATGAAATACATCATGGACACCAGCCAATTGTGGAGGCAAAGCCAGCTTGTATGCCACTTCGTCGATTCTTTCTAGAATCTCAAAAGGGCCAATAAATCTTGGACTCAGTTTTCCTTTGCTACCGAACCTTTTGATTCCTCGTGTGGGTGAGATCTTCAAGAAGACATGCTCCCCCACTTGAAATTCGAGGTCTCTTCTTCTATGGTCGGCATAACTCTTTTGCCGTGATTGAGTAGCTTTTAGCCTTTCTCGGATCAATTGGATATTGTGAGTTACATCTTGAATAATATCGGGACCCATCAATCCCTTCGCTCTAACCTCACTCTAGCATAGAGGTGATCTACAACTCCTGACGTACAGTGCTTCAAAAGGTGCCATCTGAATGCTAGATTGATAACTGTTGTTATATGCAAATTCAATCAATAGCAAGTGTTCATGTCAACTTCTCCCAAAATCTATCATACATGCTCTCAACATATCTTCGATAATCTGATTCTTCCTCTCGATTTGTCCATTTGTCTGAGGGTGGAAAGTCATGCTAAAATTCAGCCTAGTTCATAAAGATGATTGCAAACCTTTCCAGAAGTGAGAGGTGAATCTCAGATCTCTATCCAAAATAATAGAAGTTGGAATACCGTGCAGCCTTACGACCTCCTTGATATATAGGACAGCTAGAGCATCCACGGTCCATTTGGTTTTGATGGGCAAGAAGTGAGCGGACTTAGTTAGTCGGTCCATAATCACCCATATAGCATCAAATTTACTTCGGGTCTTTGACAATCCAACTATGAAATCCATGCCAATACTATCCCATTTCCATTCCAGTATCTCAAGAGGTTTTAGCTTACCAGCCGGCTTGAGATGTTCGGCTTTAACTTGTTGGCAAACCAAGCATCGACTCACGAACTCGGCTACCTCTCTTTTCATGTTAGGCCACCAAAAGGTTCTTGTGAGATCTTGATACATTTTTGTGGCACTAGGATGAATAGTGTACCTCGATCGATGTGCCTCCTCCAAGATTTTGCTTTTGATGGTACAATAATCAGGCACACAGGTTCTTCCTCGGAAAATTAAGCAACCTTCCATCATCCTCCAAAATGAAATCCGACTGTTGATTTAATTTCTCTTTAATTTCAACAATCAACGGATCATCATCTTATAACTCTTTAATTTCTGAGTGTAACTTGGGTTGACGTCTTATATTTACAATCAAGACTCCTTCTCCCTTCTCCTCCATATTGAGGTCTAAGTTTGCCATTTGCTCTAACAATTGCCATTCTTTAATCATTAGGTCCAATAATAATGCCATCAGCTTCCGACTAAGAGCATCTGCTACGACATTAACTTTTTCTAGATGGTACTGTATGGAGAAATCAAAATCCTTCAAGTATTCCAGCCACCTTCTTTGTCTCATATTGAGTTCTTTTTTAGAGAATAAGTAATTGGGGCTCTTGTGGTCGGAATACACAATGAAAGCCTCACCATAGATATAATACCGCCAAATCTTCAAGGCAAAGACTACAGTCACTAGTTCTAAGTCATGCACGGGATAATTCTCCTCATGGTTTTTCAATTGCCATGAGGAATAAGCGATTACCTTGCCATGTTGCATGAATACACAGCCTAAGCTAATTCCGGATGCATCAGTATAAACTTCAAATCCTCCTCCTTCCGTAGGCAATGTGAGTATAGGGGCAGTAGTCAGATAATCTTTTAAAGTCTAAAAGCTTTTCTCACATTCCTTAGACCATATATAATGGGTCTCCTTCCTTGTTAATCTTGTTAAAGATACCACGATCTTGGAGAAATCCTTAGTAAATCTTCTATAATATATATCCTGCCAATCTCAAAAGGCTTCGAATTTCGGTCATGCTAGTAGGTCTCTCCCAATTCTTTACAGCTTCGACCTTTGAAGGATCGACCGCAATACCCTTCTTAGAAATTATGTGACCAAGAAAAGAAACTTCTTCTAGCCATAAATCACACTTGCTAAGTTTAGCATATAGTTTGTGATCTCTTAATACCAACAAGGCTTGCTTGAGATGTTCTTCATGCTATATCTTTGACTTGGAATAGATCAAAATGTCATCAATAAAGACCACAACAAATTGATCAAGGTATGGCCTGAATACACTGTTCATCAATTGCATAAATGCAGCAAGTGCATTGGTTAGGCCAAAAGGCATAACAGTGAACTCATAGTGTCCATACCTACTCCTGAATGCTGTTTTATGAATATCCCCTTCCTTGATCTTCAATTGATGATAACCAGGTTTGAGATCAAGTTTTGAAAAATATTGAGCTCCCGAAATCTGGTCAAATATTTCATCAATCCTCGACAATGGATATTTATTCTTGATTGTGAGTTGGTTCAATTGTCAGTAGTCAACACACAATCTCATTGATCCATACTTCTTTTTGACAAATAAGACAGGGGCTCCCCATGGTGAAGTACTCGGTCGGATGAATCCCTTCTCCAATAACTCCATCAGTGATTCTTTTAACTCCATCATTTTGATAAGGGACATCCGATACGGAGCCTTAGAAATAGGTGCAGCTCCCGGAATTAAATCAATAGAGAATATCACTTCTCTCTCTGGAGGAATACCAGGAAACTCATCCGGGAATACATCAGAATAATCTCGAACAATCGGAATATCCTCTAGATTGGGTTCCTTATGCTTGGCCATAGTCATAGAAACTAAGAAAGCCACACAACCCTTCTTCAATAATTTATCAGCTTTAAGGGCCGAAATAAGGGATAGATGTCTAGAATGCCTGACACCAGAAAATAAGAGGTTGGGGTACTCACTAAAGGTCACCGTACCCAATGTGTAGTTAACACTAGCACCATATGCAGATAACCAGTCAGCTCCCAAAATAATATCATATCCTTCCATCTCCATGCATACTAAGTCAGCCGGTAGGTTGTAACCATTGACTAGAACTTCACTAGTAGGGTAGAAATATTTAGTCTCCGATCCAGCTCCAATAGGAGTAGTAATAGTAAGTTTGGGTTTTAACGGGACAGGCCTCATTGGCAAAGTATCAGCAAAGCTCTTAGATGTAAATGAATGTGTGGCTCCAGTGTTAAATAAAATAGAGGCGGGCTTTGAGCAAACAGAAAGAGTACCTTCCACAACTCCTCCTTCTTCGGTAAGTTCTGCATCCCTAAGAGCTTGAAGTCTACCATGGTTTTTGATAGCAACTGGAAGTTTTTTTGGCGGAGCTTGCTTGTTCAGGAGTTGACAATTCGAGATTCTATTATCCCGACTCCCACAGCGAAGACAGGCACCAAGTCTTCTCCAGCACTCTTTTGCCTTATGTCCGGGTTTTTCACAATGCTTGCATAGTTCCTTTGATGGGATAACAAAAGGGACAATTTGTTTTCATTCCATCTTGGCTTCTTGCCCTTTTGGAAGTTACGCCAATCTTTAAGGGAGTTACGCCCATCATTGAGCCTCTTCTTCTCGAAGGCGGGCTTGAAGTTACCAGATCTAGTTACTAGCTCCTTCTTGGCATCTCTTCCCCGGATGCGATCAGACATCTCCGTTGCATCTTCCAGGAGTTGGGCTCTTCTCACCGCATAGACATATTGATGGGAATCAACACCGAGCACTAACATTTTTAGTTTACATTTGTGTCATTTTGTTTGTATTTATACCCTTGGCTAATTGGGTTTGAAATTGTAAGGCATTATAAGTCAAAGGGTTAGTCTTTAAAGTCTTTGGGTTTATTTGTAAAAGTCCAGTAGGTCCAGCAGGGGCCCCCACCCTCTTTCCCATTGGTCCACCTAAGTTCTAGGGCCCATGTGGGGCTAGTTCAAAGTGCAAAATTGGACTTGGACCAAGGGGAGACAAGGAGGGAAGAAAGTCCAAGTTGGACGCCCCTTTAGTTAGGGGGCGCCCCCCATTTACTATAGTTTATTCCATGTTGTATTTTTATTTAATTTGGTTATTTGACCACATGGGGGAAGAAAATGATATCCCTAGTTTACCCTTCCCAAACCCTAGATCTAGGGGTAGTTATGGTCATTTGTATATTTCTATATAACCCATGTATTTTCTGTTGTGCCCCTGTGGTCTTGATGATTGGTTTTGATGATAGCAAACACTATAAGTCACCATATGCATGTGTGCATGAAAGACCTTGTTGATTCATTTAAGTGCATTCATATGTGTTCATGGATTTGTGAATGTGTGCTTGTGAATGACATTCCACTAGATTTATCTGGCATCTGGTCGATGCATTCATAAAACAGAATCAGCACAACTGCATTGAGCATACTATCAGTACACTGCATGCAAAAGTGGGTCGACCCCCCTTCTTAGATGGGTCGACCCCTCCTAGACTTCCAAGTCTATACACTGCCAGCACACACGTTCAAAGTCTCTACATTTGAAGTCTACACAGCTTTAAGCACTTCAAAGTTCACACACTGCATTACATGCGAGACCTTAGTCTATACATTGGTCCGTTGTCGTAGACTAAGTCTATACACTGCTTGCATCCTCTTCAAGCCAATACATTGGTCTTGGCATATGCATTCATAAAGTCTATACACTCTTCGGTTGGCTTCAACTGAAGTCTGTACATCGGCATGCATTACTTCAAGTGTGTACAGAGCCGTTTGCATCGTTTATAATGTCCATACATTCACTGTAGCTTGCTTAGCTGAAGTGTGTACATCCATCGTCTCATGAAGTATGTACATTGCGTCACATTGTTAAAGTCTGCACATTGTGCTTTGAAGTTGCATCAAGTCTAGACTTTGTCCAGTAGCAAGCACGAAGCCAAGTCTATACATTCGTTAAGGGGCTAAGTCTATACATTACATTGGCCTTCAAGCTTTACAAGTCTGTACAACGGCCTGTTCATGCATTCAGCCCAAGTCTGTACATCGGACTATTTCAAGTGAAGTCTGTACATCCGACTGTTCATGCACTCATCTTAAGTCTATACATCCGTCTGTGCATTGTCTTGGCCATCGTCTCACAACCATCAAGTCTATACATTGGTCGGTGGCAAGTCTGCACATTGGACTCTCACTCAAAGTCTGTACAGCGCCATGTTCATATGATTCTAAGCCTATACACTGCACTATAGAAGCTCGAGGTGAAGTCTGTACAGCCACCAGTTCAACTTGCAAGTCTATACATCGGTAGCTTTACCGACGTTGCACTCAAAGTCTATACACTGATAGCTTTACCGTCGTTTCCCTTGGCAAGTCTATACATCGCAGTTGAGTGGAAGTCTGTACAGCCGTTGTGTTGCCAAAGTCCATACATTGTGAACCTCAAAGTCTGTACAGACTTTGCCTTGTTCAAGTCTGTACATCGACCCTTTGGCAAGTTTATACATTGAAAGTCTATACACTCGATTGCCCTGCCTTGATCAAGTCTGTACAGAGCTTCATTGTTCAAGACTGTACATCGCTCAGTTGGTAAGTCTATACATTGGAAGTATATACATTCCTTTGCCTTGCATCGCTCATCAAGTCTGTACAGCCTTTCTCTTTGCATGTCTGTACATCGTCCATGAAGTCTGAACAACGAGCAAGTATGTACATCGAGCTAGTCTGCTGACTAAGTCTATACAGACTTTGCTTGTACAAGTATGTACATCGCTCATTTGTCTTGGCAAGTCTGCACATCGTTAAGTCCATACATTGCTCAGTGCATTGCATTCATCAGTCGTAAAGTCTATACATTGAGTTGAAGCATGTACATCATGCATCTAGTGATTCAAGTCTATACACTGCTACACGCTATATTTGTCGAAGTCTGCACATTGCTGAATGCTCATCAAGTCCATACACTGGCAAGTCCTTACATTGCCTAAGTCTATACATTGGCTGCTATTCTTCAGAGTCTGTACATCGCATTCGAGTTCACAAGTCCATACAGTCTGAAGTCTATACATTACATTCCCATTCATGAAGTCTGTACAATGCGTTCGCCTTCACAAGTCTATACAGCGAAGTCTATACACTACGTCCATGCATTGTTCTCATCGAAGTCTATTCATTGAAGTCTATACATCGACTGGCAGTCTTCAGCAAAGTCTGAACATTGCATCATTGTGTATGCATTGCTTTCTTCAAGTCTATACACTGCATCACATGCATACTGCAGCATGTGTCATCAAGTCTATACACTGCATCATATATGAATATTAAAGCATGTGGTAAGAAGTCTGTACACTCGTCTTGCCTCACACGATCAACTCTGTACAGCCATCCATGCTTGCCTTGCTTGCTGAATGAAGTATGAACATTGCCTTAAGCTAATACTATCTTCGACTGATTAACTGACAGGATTGTTGGATGAGGTTAATGTGTCTGAGCACGTGACCCAAGGTGGGCACCTGGCACGTGATCTAAGAAGCTGAGATGCTGACACGTGGTAGCATCAATTGGGCGGGAGAAGTGGAAAGCACACGCCCTAAGCTGCTGCTATATATACAGAAGACGTCTTCCACAGAAGAAGAATAATAAGAACAGAAGAGGGCTGATCGAGACTGTGAGTGAAGAAGAAGTGAGGCAGAGAGCAGCAGAAGAAGAAAAAGAAGAAGAAGAGAAAAGAAGAGACAGAGAGAGCCTGCACGATCGAGTGTCAGAAAAAGAAAGAGAAAAAGAGAAGGAGAAGAGAGAGAGTGAGAGTTCGTGGAGAAGAAGAAAGAAGTCTCGACTGAAGATCTGTCTACTGGACCGTGGATCAAATCAAGGCTAGTCATCTCCATGGGAGCCACATCTATGTTATCTTTCTTTACAGCTTTCTGATCGCTGTGTATTTTTCCTTTCTTATTTTTCTTTTTTCATTTGGTTATCTTTGTTCTTCCGATTCTCTGGATAGAGGTCGGGTCCCTCCTGGTCTGGAGGAAGAGAGGTCTGTGACCTCTGGTTTGCAGGTGATGGGGAGTCACTGGTGTGTCCCCTCCTGGTCTGGAGGAAGAGAGACTTCGGTCTCTGATTTCCAAGTGGCTGGGAGTCACTTGGGGTGTCCCTCCAGTGTGGAGGAAGAGGGGAGGATGTTCCCCTGGTCAAGCTGTGTGGCAGCATTCTGTTCGCAGACTGAGTCTGCAGTTTCTAGCTTGTGCTAGTGGAAGCCTCACTCAGGTTGGGAGTGAGGGGTGGATGTAGGTCTGGAGGACTGAACCACCTAAAAAATTATATGTGCATTGGTTTGCCTTGTGCGTTAGCTCCATATCTTCTACCACCTTTCACAGATTGTCTGAGCGTTCATATTGCTATCTTGCAGTAGGTTGATTACCTTCTTCCGCTTCTGCTAGTTGATTGTTTAGGCGTGAGATAGATGTTTGTTCTTCGGTTCAAAAGAGATTCTGATTAGTTATCCAGTTTGTCTATCTTGTTCTAGTTAGTGTTCTAGTTTTTATTGAGCGAAAAGTTTTTAAGGGTGGGATTCATTTACCCCCTCTCTGAATCCAGCGCACCGATCCTATCAATTGGTATCAGAGCGATTTCTGACTTACAGATCCAACGATGTATAGAGGATCCTGCTAGCATTTTGGTGCATCATTGTCTTCTACATATTGTTTTAGAAATATTTCCTGTTGATTTGTCTTCATGGCTCATCCACCGATTTTCAGGGGTACGGACTTTAATGTCTGGTTTGAAAACTTGCATATGTTTGTTACGACTAATGATCCACATCTGTGGAAACTAATTTCACATGGTCCACATAGACTACCAAAAGATCAGTCCAAATGGACTAATAAGCATCGATCTATGTGTGCAAAAAATCAGAAGGCTTGGAATCTGATGAAGGCAGCTACTGACAAAGCCTTTCATTCATGTTTCCTTGATTGCAGATCTGCAAGTGATATATTGGAGATGATGAAGAGAGCCGGGAAAGGAAATCAAACAAGCTGCATGATGGCTCGAGGAAGTGGACAAAGCAGCAATCAAGAAGAAGAACAGGATGATGAGGAGGTAAATCTCTTCGAGAATTTTTATCTGGATGATTGGGAGAATGCATATGCTGAATTATTAGAGTCACATGAGAGGTTAAGAAAATAGTATAAAAAATTGAAGAAGGGTACTGGGTTAGATAGTTCAAGTTCTCCATGTAAAAAATGTACTGAATTGAAAAATGTTCATGATGTTTGTATGTCTGGTTTTCAAATGCTGAAAAAACAAATTTCGTTGTTGAAAATTGAGAATCAAGATCATGTAAATGAGATATCTGAACTCAAAGAGAAGCTCAGTTCAAATAATGATAATCAGACTCTTGTTAACTATCATGACCAGTATGAGAAATTGCTGAAAAATTTTGAAAGTGTGAACTCAGATTTAAACAAGCTAAAATCTGAAAATGACTCTCTTAGAAAATCTGTTAAAGAAAATGAAGAAAAATTAGAGAAACTTAAAAAGGAGAATACATTGCTAATTGAAAAATCTGATGCCATAAAATCTGTAAACATGGAGTTGCAAAAAAACATTGAAAACTTGCAAAGGGAGTATGAAACTCCAAATAATCCAAAAGTATCTCAAGATGACCAGATTCTTCTTGATGAGTTAATTCAAAATGATACTTTGGTTAAAGAAAATGAGAAGTTAAAAGTGCTGAACTCCACTATGTCTGAGAGACTTCTAGCCTTAGAAAGAGGAAAAACTATTTGCATTGAAGATTCTGATAAACTGAGCAATCTAGAAGAGGAAGTTGAGAAATATAAAACTGCTAACAAAGTTTTGAATGAAACTATGAATTGCAGTGAGCAAGAGATTGCCAGTTACGAGTTACACATTGCCTCTTTAGAAGATGAAATCCAAGACTTGAGGAACTCTCTATCAAAGTTTGTTGATGGGCAGAAAAACCTAGACAAGCTGCTAGGTATAAAAATCAACCCTAGGAATGAAGGGCTGGGCTACAATAATCTGAATAAAAAGGATTTTAAGAATAAATTAATGACATCATTTGTAAATGCTTCAAATGTAGTCTCTACATCAAAAGATAAACTGCCCATTGTTCAGAAAATGCTAGGAACGAAGGTTAATTTTAAGAAAGAGGGACTGGGTTACAATCCAGTTATGAGGAAGGTTGATGGAACCAACCTGAAAACTATTTTTGTTAAATCTTCTGAACACGAAAAGCCTTCTACCCCATCTCCAACTCAGTACAAGGCTAAGAAAATAGAAAAATAGAATAAAAATCAGAAAAGGACTGGAAAACAAAAAATAAATAAAAAGGATACATCAGTGCATGTTGATCACAGTCCTCACACACACTCACATGCATCTAAAAAGAAAATGATCTGTCATTACTGTTATAGATTTGGTCATTTGATGCATGATTGTAAATTGATGGAGAAGGATGATATGAATGCTAGGAGATTTCATGATAAAAATCCTTCACCTCAGAAAAGGAAAACTGAATGTCTGCACTGTGGTAAACTAGGACACAGTATTGCACAATGCTGGTTTGCAAATGGTAAGAAAATGTCTTTTTCACATCATGCTAAATTCCCTGCAAACCATAATGATGTTGATAGGAATAAATTTGCTGTAAATAGAAAATATTCTGCATGTTTCAACTGTGGAAAGACAGGCCATAGGCCCATTGAATGTTGGTTGAATGCTGGTAGAAGAAATTCTATTTCATGCTTTGAATGTAGAAAGACAGGCCACAGGGCCATTGAATGTTGGCATGCTCAGGGAAAGAAGTCTAACTATAAATCTAGTAGATTCCCTGCAAATAGAACATTTTTTGATAAACCTGAATCTATCTTTAACAGAAAGTATGTTGCATGCTCTAACTGTTGGAAGCCAGGCCATCTGGCTAGAGAGTGCTGGTCACCTTTTAAGAGAAGAAATCACTCTTCTCATTTTGAATATGAAAAGTCTGGCTACAAAGCTGTAAATTGATGGCCGAATGATAACAAAGGACAGAACCTTCATGTAAACAACAGAAACTTTAATTCTCATACACATAGATTTCATGATCATGCTAATGTGTACAATGTGAACAAAAATTCTATTTCATGTCGTTATTGTGGTGGCTTTGGTCATTCAATGAATAATTGCTATTTAATGAAATCTGATGACCTTCATGCACAAAACTTGTTGAGAAAACCTGCTAGAAATGTCACTGTCAATTCAGGACCCAAGACCTCTTGGGTACCTATTTGTGCAATATAAGCTTTGTGTTACAGGTATGCCTTGGAAGCTGAAGAATAAAGAGGGGCAATAAATCAAGGCATTCAAGAATGAAACCCCTAGGATTGCACTATTCAGGTCAGTTCTGAAAACTTATTTTTAAACCTTGCCATCTGAAATTTCTGGTTTAGATGTTTGCATAATCTGTTAAGCATACTTAGCTGCGTGTGTCATCTGCACAACTCTGTTTGAATCTTCTCTTGCATAATAAAATTCATTGCATATCTGGTTTGATGTGCTCTTGCATATTTGTCATCAGAAAAAATTTTCAAGTCTCTCAATGCTCATACTAAATTGTCTGTTTAGACATTGAAATGAGAATAAACTTGCAATATCTGAAAACCTGAACTGCATATGAATGTTGTTTGAAATCTGTCTGTTGCATAGCTCACTGAAAATCTGTATTACATATAGGACTGCATGTTGAATTATCATGATTGACCACTATGGTATATAAATAGTAAGCCACTAAAAGGCAGGAAAATCTGTCTGGAGGCTTTTACTATGTGTGAGATGGTCTTTTAGACCAGGTTCTCCACTTAGTACCATGGGTCATAGTGCTTGATAGGGTAGTCTGAATGAGCATGAATCACAAATCCATGTGTTCAGCTTTCATGGCAAACATTGCATGATTTCAGGGGTAGTTAATTGCGTGTCTTTACATGGCAATCAATGTTGAGTCCTTGCATGTCTTTGCATACATGTAGTTAATAGCATTGCATTTCACTACATTGAAAAGGCCAAAAAGATTGACTGAATGCATATTTTGAGGGGGAGTCAATGCATTGCATGTAGGTTGTCAAATGCATACATTTGTCAGAATTCATAGCATATCATTCCTTATTGATTTTGTTGACAAACCTTGATCATATTCTGAAAACATTGAGCTTCAAAAACTCTTCTATCATTTGGTATCAGAATTCTATCAGTCTTCCATGAAGATTTCAAGGGACTATTTCGATCATAAATCTGAAAACACTTGAACTAGGAATCTTCTATTATACGATTTTATGAATGTCTGAAATAACTCATGTGGTTTAAGTTTAATGTATTCATGGAGTTTGTCTATAATTCTCTTAAAAATATCTGAATCATGTTTAATAAACCTTAACCAACTATTTCATGATGTGCCTTGTAAAACCTTCTGAAATCTGCACTATTGAATATATGGCTTTGATTGGTTAAGTACATGAAATTATTATTGACTTGAAGCAAATGAATTTGTCTGAACTGTCTAAAGGGTTAATTTCAGTCAAAGCATTGACTTTGGTCACTGAGAAACACATGCCCAAAGGACTGTGTCATGAGGTGCCATAGCTAACTCTGCTCAAGAATGATTGTTAATCATGCAGAGCAATGGCATGCACACTGAGAAATACAACTCACTCATCAAAGAAATTATTTGTAGTGTGTCATGATGTGTAAATACTACCTCTGTTCATATAAAGCATGAATGTTAGTCACACTAAGTGCTTAGGGATATTGACCTCTGATCAAGGTATATCCTCTAGTTACAAAGTGTACACTGAACTAGAGTGCTCGCAAAATTTGTAGCATGAAAATTTGTTGAACAAATTGCAATATTTGAATATTGATATAAAAATCAAATTGTTATAACCCTAGACAAAATCTCATGACTTCATAATTGCTTGATCTCAATACCAGTGCATGTATTTCTGAAAGAAGTCAATAAATTTGATTGTGTAAGAGAAAGGGAGGATAATCAAGATAGAATTATGAGGGCTTGGTTCATTTTTATTAAACCTTGGTTTTAGATATCAAATAAAATTTTATTGATAAACCTTACATACATCATGTTTAAACCATGATGATCAATAAAATTCATTCATAAGCCCTTATAATGGAAGACTTTGAAAAATTATGGTTTGGATTTATGAGATTGATATCCCCTTGAAAATCTTGTTTTGAACTTCTTGTGTTTGAAACTCTTCTCCTCACTGTCCTTGGTTCATTGACCTGAACTTACCCTTGAATGCCACTATGGTCTCCATCTCAACCACATCAATTGGGAGAAATGCAACAGATGCATATCAATTGGTATTTATTCAGGGGGAGCTTCCTTGTCATATCGAATCATGTTCATATCAATTGTGACCATACATTCATATTCTTGCTGCATCTGCATCTCTGCATTCATACCTTTGCTCTTTGGGGGAGAATGTTCTTTCATGTAGTTAAAGGGAGAAATGTTATTTCAATTGTTTCATATCTGCTTATTTTTCCTCTCTCAACTAATGTCTTTTTGCTGAAGTCAAAGGGGGAGAATGTTTTGACTTGAGTCAGTGTGACTCATAGTGTTGCCATCATCAAAAAGTGGGAGATTGTTGTGACCCTGTGGTCTTGATGATTGGTTTTGATGATAGCAAACACAATAAGTCACCATATGCATGTGTGCATGAAAGACCTTGTTGATTCATTTAAGTGCATTCATATGTGTTCATGGATTTGTGAATGTGTGCTTGTGAATGACATTCCACTATATTTATCTGGCATCTGGTCGATGCATTCATATAATAGAGTCAGCACAATTGCATTGAGCATACTGTCAGTACACTGCATGCAAAAGTGGGTCGACCCCCCTTCTTAGATGGGTCGACCCCTCCTAGACTTCCAAGTCTATACACTGCCAGCACACACGTTCAAATTCTCTACATTTGAAGTCTACACAACTGTAAGCACTTCAAAGTTCACACACTGCATTGCATGCGAGACCTTAGTCTGTACATTGGTCCGTTGTCGTAGACTAAGTCTATACACTACTGTATAGACTCTAAGCCTATACACTGCACTGTAGAAGCTCAAGGTGAAGTCTGTACAGCCACCAGTTCGATTTGCAAGTCTATACATCGGTAGCTTTACCGACGTTGCACTCAAAGTCTATACACTGATGGCTTTACCGTCATTTCCCTTGGCAAGTCTATACATCGCAGTTGAGTGGAAGTCTGTACAGCCGTTGTGTTGCCAAAGTCCATACATTGTGAACCTCAAAGTCTATACAGACTTTGCCTTGTTCAAGTCTGTACATCGACCCTTTGGCAAGTTTATACATTGAAAGTCTATACACTCGATTGCCCTGCCTTGATCAAGTCTGTACAGAGCTTCATTGTTCAAGACTGTACATCGCTCAGTTGGCAAGTCTATACATTGGAAGTATATACATTCCTTTACCTTGCATCGCTCATCAAGTCTGTACAGCCTTTCTCTTTGCATGTCTGTATACATCGTCCATGAAGTCTGAACAACGAGCAAGTATGTACATCGAGCTAGTCTGCTGACTAAGTCTATACAGACTTTGCTTGTGCAAGTATGTACATCGCTCATTTGTCTTGGCAAGTCTACACATCGTTAAGTCCATACATTGTTCAGTGCATTGCATTCATCAGTCGTGAAGTCTATACATTGAGTTGAAGCATGTACATCATGCATCTAGTGATTCAAGTCTATGCACTGCTGCACGCTGTATTTGTCGAAGTCTGCACATTGCTGAATTCTCATCAAGTCCATACACTGGCAAGTCCTTACACTGCCTAAGTCTATACATTGGCTGTTGTTATTCAGAGTCTGTACATCGCATTCAAGTTCACAAGTCCATACAGTCTGAAGTCTATAGATTGCATTCACATTCATGAAGTCTGTACAATGCATTCGCCTTCACAAGTCTATACAGCAAAGTCTATACACTACGTTCATGCATTGTTCTCATCGAAGTCTATTCATTGAAGTCTATACATCGACTGGCAGTCTTCAGCAAAGTCTGAACATTGCATCATTGTATATGCATTGCTTTCTTCAAGTCTATACACTACATCACATGCATACTGCAGCATGTGTCAGCAAGTCTATACACTGCATCATATATGCATATTGAAGCATGTGGTAAGAAGTCTGTACACTCGTCTTGCCTCACACGATCAACTCTGTACAGCCATCCATGCTTGCCTTGCTTGCTGAATGAAGTATGAACATTGCCTTAAGCTAATACTATCTTTGACTGATTAACTGACAAGATTGTTGGATGAGGTTAATGTGTCTGAGCACGTGACCCGAGGTGGGCACCTGTCACGTGATCCAAGAAGCTGAGATGCTGACACATGGTAGCATCAATTGGGCGGGAGAAGTGGAAAGCACACGCCCTAAGCTGCTGCTATATATACAGAAGACGTCTTCCTCAGAAGAAGAATAATAAGAATAGAAGAGGGCTGATCGAGACTGTGAGTGAAGAAGAAGTGAGGCGGAGAGTAGCAGAAGAAGAAAAAGAAGAAGAGCGAAAAGAAGAGATAGAGAGAGCCTGCACGATCGAGTGTCAGAAAAAGAAAGAGAAAAAGAGAAGGAGAAGAGAGAGAGTGAGAGTTCGTGGAGAAGAAGAAAGAAGTCTCGACTGAAGATCTGTCTACTGGACCGTGGATCAAATCTAGGCCAGTCAGCTCCATGGGAGCCACATCTATGTTATCTTTCTTTACAGCTTTCTGATCGCTGTGTATTTTTCCTTTCTTATTTTTCCTTTTTCATTTGGTTATCTTTGTTCTTTCGATTCTCTGGATAGAGGTCGGGTCCCTCCTGGTCTGGAGGAAGAGAGGTCTGTGACCTCTGGTTTGCTGGTGACGGGGAGTCACTGGTGTGTCCCCTCCTGGTCTGGAGGAAGAGAGACTTCGGTCTCTGGTTTCCAAGTGGCTGGGAGTCACTTGGGGTGTCCCTCCGGTGTGGAGGAAGAGGGGAGGTTGTTCCCCTGGTCAAGTTGTGTGGCAGCATTCTGTTCGCAGACTGAGTCTGCAGTTTCTAGCTTGTGCTAGTGGAAGCCTCACTCCGGTTGGGAGTGAGGGGTGGATGTAGGTCTGGAGGACCGAACCACCTAAAAAATTGTATGTGCAGTGGTTTACCTTGTGCGTTAGCTCCATATCTTCTACCACCTTTCACAGATTGTCTAAGCGTTCATATTGATATCTTGCAGTAGGTTGATTACCTTCTTCCGCTTCCACTAGTTGATTGTTTAGGCGCGAGATAGATGTTTGTTCTTCAGTTCAAAAGAGATTCTGATTAGTTATCAAGTTTGTCTATCTTGTTCTAGTTAGTGTTCTAGTTTTTATTGAGCGAAATATTTTTAAGGGTGGGATTCATTCACCCCCCCTCTGAATCCAGCGCACTGATCCTATCATTTTCCATTTTGTAAGAATTAATGAAGAAGACATCAGAAAATTGGCATTTGCCTCCAAGAGCCCAAGGGCACCCCTCTCTCTCTCCCACTCCCTTGCAGATGGATTTCTGAAAAATTCTTGAGGTGTGAAGCCTCCCCATCTCCCCCTCTCTGAGTGAAAAGCTCAGCACCGCCGCCGCCGCCGCCATCGTGCCGCCGTCGCACCACCACCGCCACCGCATCGGAGTTCTGTCCACATCAGGACAGAAGGTTGAAGCCCGAATTTTATCTCAAAATCAGGAGATCTGCTCGAGCTACAATTTTGAGTGTTTGTTCCTCTTGTTATCCCCTATCACCATCTGAAATTTCGTGCATTCAAAGGTCATTTGGTTCTTTTCCCGTAATTTTAATTCCACCCCTGACAGTCTGCCAATCAGCAGATCTACAGGATAGGAGTCTGTTCGTCTATTTTTCCTGCCCCCTTATACATCTCCAAAAATCCCCAAAAAAATCATGTTGTTCCTCACTTACCCCCCTTCCACCCATAATTTTTCTGGAGTCTAGATCTATTGTTTTCCTGTCGTTCAAAATTCGTTTTCAGGCAGACCTCAGTCAGTCCTGTGTGTTTGTAAGTCCGAGCCAACAGAAACCTTTGAGGAACAGTCGTTTTCATTTTCAATCCATTCACTTGATGGATATAAAATAATTATATGTTGTAGCCCTTTGAGTCCTCTATCCATCGGTACCAATTTTACGTCGATCCGACACCGGATCTGGCCTCAGAAATTCATTTTGTGGAGGCGTGCAGTTTAGATCCGTGGACAGGCCAGCAAATCAGTCCACCGGTTAATCCTAGTAAAATATGCCGGGATACCTTCGGCGACCGCCGCTCCTGGAGATCGCTCGGCAACCCATCAGCAGCGTCCCAGCAAGTCGCCGTAGCATGGAGACGCCTGGGCACCGCCGTCCCAATAGCCGGACCGGCCTGCTATCCCGCGGAACCCGCAGAACTGAGCCGGACCAGCAGCCCGTCTTCTGCCCAGGAGTGTTCGAAATTGCTGCCCGTCAACCCAAGCTTGGGATTCCCGAGTTATTTTATCGCCCTTTACCTCCCTGTGTGGAGTGGGCCATAAAATTACTGCTGTAATAATTTAATTACTGTGTACCGGGAGTACTAGTCTTGCCCGGGATCGCCTTCCCCACGCCCGGAGCGTGAAGGTACACTCGCCACCCTCCTACTTTGGCATTTTACTCAATTCGTATATTTTCATATGCCGCTACTAGAGTGATAGGTTAATTAGCTCGATATTTACTTTTATCACCGCTGCGAGAGTGAGTGAGTGAACCCGTCCCGTGACTCGATCCGAGCACCCGGAAAAAGCCAATACCCGAGGCTCCTTGCTGGTTTCTCAACTGCGCACGATCTTGCGTTTCCCTCGCTTAGGGACGTTCGCAAGCTAGAGTCTCAGGTTCGCGTCCCATCTCGCATCAAATTGGTATCAAAGCGAGTTGAGTCTAGGGTAGTCTTTGCTTAAACACAAAAATAACAAAAAGAGAGTCTAAGTGTTAGGTGTCGCATTTGCATTCCTTTACCCGGTATATCAAAAGGTGTTCCCGGAACGATAGGTTACGCCTATTGGGAAGGTTGCACACTTGTGTGCGTTCGGTCTTCTGATCATACCTCCGCCACGTACTAGATACTGGTTGAGTCTAGGTTTGTAGTCGAGTCTTCATTCCAACTTTACATTATTGTTTTTAGGTCGTGTCTAGTCCATTGTCTAGTCCGTTAGAGAGTCAGTTTGTCTTGTCTCCCTGTGTCTCCATGTCAAACATGTAGTCTCCCCTTTCCTCAGTTTCCAATGGATTCCCGGTCACCCAGGCGATATAGCCGTTGGCACACCCATGGGCTTGGAAACCATCCTATCTCCTTCATTAGGACCGAAGCCTCGGACTTTTGTGGCTCCAAATTCCCGAGCGACTACCTACATTGGGTAGCCGCCATGGATAAATATTTTGATTATTACATCATGTCTGAGGCCAGGCAATTCTCTTTTGCCAAGGATAGGCTTCTTCAGGAGGCTGCCGAGAAGTGGAGAGACATTGAATGCTTGAGACAGATTAGGAGGCAATGGCCCATTGAGTCATGGTGGGACATGAAGAAAGAGCTTAGGAGAGTCTATCATCCCCACCCAGTCACCTCCCACTAGTCCCACTCAGTCGCCTCTAGCCTTCCCCACCCGGTCACCTCCAACCGACCCCACCCAATCACCTCCAACCAAGTGGGTCATAGTCGGAGGCAAAGAGCCCCACACTTAGATGAGCCCCAACCCAAGCCTAGGCCGGTTGAGTATGAGAAACCGAGTGATTATGGGCGAGTCCATCATAATACACCTACTCTAAATCCCACCATTGTCAAACTTTTCAAACTCATTTCGGATAGGGTGGATAGGATGTGTACCCAGATTGACGGATTCCTGCCTGAGCTTAAGGAGGTAGTAGTCGGCTGTCCTAACCCGGCGCCATCTACGGTGCCATACCAAAGTCCTCTACCCATCATGGAGGACCCTCTTTCCCCACCTGTGAGAGCTCCATTGCCATCACCCTCACCTTCCGATCTTTATTCGGAGCCACCTCATTTGGAGCCACCCGTACTTCTAAAGGGGAAGCTACTCATCGCTGAGCCACTACTTAGTTGGCTCAAGATAGGCTTGGTCCATAGGACACCATGCTACCCATCCATGGACCTTGCACTACAAGTAGTGCCCGTTAACTCCTTCCACACAACGTTCTGGTCTAGTCACCATATAGATACTTTGGAAGATCTTATCAAGGGATTAGACTGGCAAGGGAAGTTGACTCACCTGTTGGCCCTAGGCTTTGACCAATCCACGAGTCGTAGCTTCACGCATCCCGCGTTGGGGTCCATTACCTCCGTGTACACCGTGGGTCATGTCACCATGGAGGTTCTTTTGTTCCTCCCCATGCTGACCGAGCCAAACTTCATTCCCTTTACCCCGAGGGAGGAACCATACCTTCTATATGAGATCACCATCCCCTATACCCTAGTGCATGAAGGTGACCACCTACATCTTCAAGAATTCCAAACTTGGGACCGTGACCTATGGGAGCCCAGTTCGAGGGGTCATACTTTCTTTGATCCCTTCGACCCATTCCCTAGTGAACCCCTTGACCCACCACATTTACTCCACTTTTTCGAGGGAGTCCACTACCACACCCCTTCCCCACAGGCCAGTCCACCTACACTCAGCCAGGGGACCGTTCCACGGTCATCATATAGGGGTGACGAAGAAGGAGTATTCGACTCTCCTAGCCATCCCAAGTCTCCCAAATCCAACAGGCAGCCGCATGCTAGGGACATATTACGATGTCTAGGAGTCCCCCATTCCGTCAACCATCGATTGCATCTAGTGTATGCATGGCACACATTCGGATGTCCTGGTCCATCATTGCATGTGTATGAGTCGGACTAATAGTAGGTTTGTTTAGGGTCATGTGTGGGTCTTTGTTTCGTACAGTTTATCTATCGAGTGCATATGCATACATCGAGTTGAGTCGGTCTTTTGTACGCTCGCGTTGTCAGTCCCTTTCGAGTGCGAGGCAAGTCGGATCCAATGCGTACGTTGTAGACTTGCCGGAATTTAGGATCAGCTCTACCTCAACATATCGGATATAGTCACATAAAGGGACCCAGCGGTGATTCCTAGTGAGTCTTCGAGTCGTCTCCTCCCCTTTGAGAGTGACCCCACCCCGGAGTGTCCACTATTAGCCTCATTCCCACAGCAGCATGCGCATATCGAATATATACGGAATGAGCAGGTGACGATTACTTGGAGTGGAGCGTACTTCACGCTACCAGGTCGGTGACGGATCCGCCGGAGCCACACGAGCATCCGCACCCCTTACTCGACGGGGTCGAGTTCTTCCCACCCGGAGAGAATTGATGGGAATCAACACCGAGCACTAACATTTTTATTTTACATTTGTGTCCTTTTGTTTGTATTTATACCCTTGGCTAATTGGGTTTACAATTGTAAGGCATTATAAGCCAAAGGGTTAGTCTTTAAAGTCTTTAGGTTTATTTGCAAAAGTCTAGTAGGTCTAGCAGGGGCCCCAACCCTCTTTCCCATTGGTCCACCTAGGTTCTAGGGCCCATGTGGGGATAGTTCAAAGTCCAAAATTAGACTTAGACCAAGGGGGGACAAGGAGGGAAGAAAGTCCAAGTTGGACTCCCCTTTAGTCAAGGGGGCTCCCCCCATTTACTATAGTTTATTCCATGTTGTATTTTTATTTAATTTGGTCATTTGACCACATGGGGGAAAAAACTGCTATCCCTAATTTATTCCTCTAAAACCCTAGATCTAGGACTAGTTTTGGTCATTTTTATATTTCTATATAACCCATGTATTTTCCATTTTGTAAGAGTTAATGAAGAAGAAATCAGAAAATTGGCATTTACCTCCAAGAGCCCAAGGGCGCCCCTCTCTCTCTCCCACCCCCTTGTAGATGGATTTCTGTGAAATTCTTAAGGTGTGAAGCCTCCCCATCTCCCCCTCTCTGAGTGAGAAGCTCAGCACCGCCGCCGCTGCCGCCATCGAGCCACCGTCGCACCACCACCGCCACCGCGTCGGAGTTCTATCCACATCAGGACAGAAGGTTTAAGCCCGAATTTAATCTCCAAATCAGCATATTTGATCAAGCTACAATTTTGAATGTTTGTTCCTATTGTTATCCCCTATCTCCATCTGAAATTTCGTACCAATCAGAGGTCATTTGGTATTTTTCCCGTAATTTTAATTCCACCCCTGACAGTCTGTCAATCAACAGATCTGCAGGATAGGAGTCTATTCGTCTAGTTTTTCCCGCCCCCTTATACATCTCCAAAAATCCCCAAAAAAATCATACATTTTCCTCACTTACCCCCTTCCACCCATAACTTTTCTGGAGTCTAGATCTATTGTTTTCTCGTCGGTCAAAATTCGTTTTCAGGTAGATCTCAGTCTATCCTGTGTCTGTAAGTCTGAGCCAGCATAAACCTTCGTGGAACAGTCATTTTCATTTTCAATCCGTTCACTTGATGCATCTAAAATAATTATATGTTGTAGCCCTTTGAGTCCTCTATCCATCGGTACTAATTTTGCGTCAATCCGACACCGGATCTGGCCGCAGAAATTCTTTTCGTGGAGGCGCGCAGTTCAGATCCGTCGACAGGCCAACAAATCAGTCCACCGGTTAATCTCGGTAAAATACGCCGGGATACCTTCAACGACCGCCACTCCCGGAGATCGCTTGGCAACCCATCAGCAGCGTCCCAGCAAGTCGCCGCAGCAATTAGACTCCCGGGCACCACCGTCCTAGCAGCCGAACTCGCCTGCTGTCCCGAGGGACCCGCAGAACCGAGCCGGACTAGTAGCCCGTCTTCGGCCCAGGAGTGTTCCAAATTATTGCCTGTCAACCCAAGCTTGGTATTCCCCGATTATTTTGTCACCTTTTACCTCCCTGCGTGGAGTGAGCCATAAAATTACTACTGTAATAATTTAATTACTGTGTACCGGGTGTACGAGTCTTGGCCTGGATCGCCTTCCCCACGCCCGGAACGTGGACGTACACTCGCCACCCTCCTACTTTGGCATTTTACTCAATTCATATATTTTCATATGCCACTGCTAGAGTGATAGGTTAATTAGCTCGATATTTACTTTTATCACCGCTGCGAGAGTGAGTGAGTGAACCCGTCCCGTGACTCGATCCGAGCACATGGAAAAAGTTGATACCCGAGGCTCCTTGCCGATTTCTCAACCGCGCACGATCCCGCGTTTCCCTCGCTTAGGGACGTCCGCGAGCTAGAGTCCCAGGTTCACGTCCCGTCCCGCATGACATATACTTTGATATCCATCGGGGCGAGTTTAGTAATATACTGGGGCTTTAAGCCATTTAAGAATCTCCTCGCCTTCATCTTTTCGGTACCCACAAGGTGTGGTGCGTACCGGGACAATCTTGCGAATTGAGCTTCGTACTCTACCACCGTCAAACTCCTTTTCTTTAAGGAAGCAAATTCAGCAGCTTTCCTCTCTTAAACTTGGTCGGAGAAGTACTTGTTGTTGAAGTGTTCCACAAACTCTTCCCACAACACCTGGTCATGTGGTAGAGTTGCTTCGACTGACTCCCACCAAGTACGAGCATCCCTTTCTAACTGAAAGGTAGCGAGTAGGACCTTCTCCTCATCAACACATTGTATGACTCGAAAAATCTTCTCGATTTCTTTCACCCAGTGTCCTGCCTCATCCGGGTGCTTGGACCCAGGGAACATGGGAGGGTTCATACTTTTGAAGTTCCTATGTAAATCCCCTGCTCCACGGTAAGCTCCGCCTTGAGCTATTTGTTATAGCGCTGTGGACGCATAATTTTATTTATTTTATTTATTTATTTATTATTTATTTGTTGATTTATTGATTTATGGATTTATTGGTGTGCCAGTCACATGTGTGACGATTTTTTTTATTGTGCGCTCGATCTGACTTGGTCAGTCGATTGTAAGTGATCGTGTCTGGACTAGAAGTCCGTCATACCCTGAACGCTATGACGTTAATTACGTCCTCCCTGAGGAAGACAACCCTTGATTAAACGCCAAAAATAGGAGGCCTCGAGAGGCAAACATATATTCATGTGTGCAAATTGAACTTCATACCAGAGCCGTGAAGGCGGGCAAGATAATAATATCAGCCATAGAAACAGATGATATCGTTAAGTCAGCGGTTCAAAGCCCGGGGTTAAGGGGGGAAGGAGGATCTCAATCATAGGTAGCCTGAGCCGCGACCGTGATGAGGTTTAAAACATCGATCAGTATTTCGACAGCATTTCCCCTTAATCTGGATCATGCCCAGGGGGAAATAGACTATCACCCACGGAGTGCCGGGATGAAAGCCGAAAGAGAGAAGTGTTGAACTTCCCGAATCGCTTATCTGCCATGGGGCAATGTTTCATATTCCCTGTAGAAGCTGGTGGAACTCATGCAGTGGCAGAGCCCTCCCGAGCTAAAGGGGTTATTCATGAACCCGATGCGGGACGACGGAAAGTGAGCGAACGCTCAAGGTTGTGCCCTCGCACGCGGATCGACGGAAAGTGAGTGAACTGCACGCGAACGCTCAAGGGGGCAGCGCCCCTTGCGGGGGTTTCCGGGGGCGGAGCCCCCCGAACAAAATTCGGATTTAAGATTCAGTAACAACATTTGTGTCAGTTATCGGTGCAGTTCAATGTTGACTTTATCATCTTGAGAGAATTTCGGCAGCACCTCCCCTGGATTTAGCATCTGCCAGGGGATGATATAGGCTGACATCCACAGAGTGCTGGGATGAAAGCCGAAAAGCAAGGGAGCACTAAGGCTCAAGGAGACTGCACATGTCTCTATCATCGATCACTATTCCCCGTCTCGGAGGTCGACGAAACCCTTGCAAAGACAAGGTCCGCCGAACTTGCGGGGTTACATGTGAATCCAATTCGGGACATAGGAATGTAGGGGAGGTCTTCCCCATTGCTGTATCTCCTCAGGGTGTATCTGATGATCTCTAAGCATCCTCTCGACGGATGTATGGAGAGGTTAAAGAGTTGAAGTATAATAGTGCAGAGATGAACCTTGGTCTGGGTTTCACTGGCCGAAGCAGGGGTATCGGCATGGGTTGAATCGGCCAAGAGAGAGGGCTCTCGGCGTGGTTTCTGTTGGCCAGGAGAGGAAGATCTCGGCCAGGGCAAAAATGGGCTTCTCGGCGCGCTATGAAGTGGCCAAAGGGGGGCTTCTCGGCGCGCTATGAAGTGGCCAAAGGGGGGGGCTTCTCGGCGCGCCCATGAAGTGGCCGGGAGAGGCTCTCGGCCTGGGCCTAAATGGCAAAAAAAAGGGGGGGTTCTCGGCGCAAGGCTTCCCGGCGCGCTAGTTAGCGGGCCGGGAACCTGCCGCCGGGAAGCCCAGGCCGGGAAGGTCATGTGGAGAGGGGTTTCATGGCCAAGGGGGGTTGTTGGTTTCTTTGTCATTTAGCAAGAGAGGGAGGCCTCTCGGCTGAGGGGTTTTCGGCGGGGAATTGGCACGCCGGGAGCTTGGTGCCGGGAGGCTCATGTGGAAGGGTTTGAAATAGGTTCTTTTGTCGTTTAGCAAGAGAGGAAGGCCTCTCGGCAGTTCGGCTCTCGGTGTGGAAATTAGCACGGCGAGACGGTGAGTAGGTGAGGGTTTCAGAGCTCAAAACGATACTCTGTTCGGAGTTTCTCGAGATTTCTGGCTCAGGTTAAGGCAAGATCTGGAGCACAGAAAAGGGGGCTTTCATGGGGGCTTCTGTTAGGAGGATGCCAGGGGAGCTGGGAGATCAAATTAGCCAGAGGAAAAGAAAGATCATCATCTGAACCCTGAGAAGCTTTCTCCGTTCGCCGTCAGCCGTCTGGGGGATCAAGAGATGACTGTCTCTGATCCCCTGGACGAACCTAATGGCGTCAAAAACTGGCGATGGATGGGCTTCTGGCATCGAAACTCCAGGCCCTAAGCATTCAAGGCTTAGAATGGAGGACCCAGTGATCGAAATCATTATTCACCAAAGCCTGGCGGTTCAGAGAACCAAGAGATTGGTATCTCGGGTTCCTGAACAACATGAAGGGTTCGAGGGGAAACACTCGAAACATATGCAGAGAATCTGTCATTGAGATAGGGAATGAAAAGGGGATGGAGCCCAATCACCCATTAGATGGGGGTGGGGGCCCTATCCTCATCCCTCTTCAGAGAACCAACGGGAATTCTGAAACCAGTACTGTGTATACTATTATGCATTTCAAATAGAAGATATAGATCCACGGGATGCAAAGGGGAAAAACTTCGATTGCCCAGTATTCATCACTGCAATTGCAGCATTCCATTTCATTGCATCGTCTCACACTTACATCAACCATGAAGGGAAAATAAGAAGCAGAGATACAAAGCAGAACCGGGATTGTCCGGCTACATCTGATAAATCGAGAAGAAAACTCACTAGACTACATCAAAGAAATGGAAAGAAAACATGGGGAGGGCGGAGCATTGACTCCTCTCCCTCCCCGGAGCAGCCCACCTGGAGCCTTTCCTTCTTCTTTCTCTTCAGATCTTCTCTTTGCTTCTTCGATCGCCTTTTCCTCGGGCTCTCTCTTTCTCTTTTTTTGGGTTTCTGGCTATCCTCTCGATATCTCCTTTTTTTTCTTCTTCTAACGCCGCCCCTTTCTTTTTTTCTTTGGCCGCTGATCCCCCCTTTGGTTTCATCGAGCTGGAGGGTTATATATAGGGGGTGTCAAACCCTATTCTTATCGGCGCGCTTCCTTCGTCCTTTCATCCTGAGTCTCGGCGCGCCCTAGGTCGTGGAGGTATCGACGTATGTGGCTTCTACCTGGGCCTTGGGCCTTCTTCGGTCCACGAACCAATCGGCGCCGATGCTTTCGTCGTGCGCTTCTCCTTCGTTTCCCTTTATCCCTGGGAAAATAAGAGATATAAGATGAAAATATGTTAGCATTAATATTTATATCACTTGTGTTATCATTTTATTATTATTCTATTATTATCGCTATATATTTTCTCTTTTTTTTATCTTTTGTTATTATTGTTATTATTTATTTTCTTTTCCTCTTTTCTCTCATTTATTATTATATATACGTATATATTTTATGTGTCAACAAGCGCTTGGGTCAGTCCTTGGACCGTCCTTTGCATTTCGCGCCATTGAGCTCTCTCGGCAGCCATTGGGAAAATTTTAAGCCTACAACCACAACTACCAAACTTAAGTGTTTTGTGTATTCCTTGATTTATCCTACATAAAGTTTAGCCCATGGCTCTACCCAGTCTCACCAAAAAGCTTTAAGACTCCATCTGAAATTCTATGTCAACATCTAGAACCTATATCAAGGGAAACCTAGGGTTTATGAAACCTAGGTTCTGATACCCCAAAGACTGTCACGCCCCGATGTGGAATATCGAGACGCGACATGTCGTAACACTCGTGTCGATCAAGGCATATATAATAGGATCCAACCACAAAGAGAGATAATGAAAAGAGGATATTTTTATTTTATTGAAATAAAGTTTTACAATAACATTAAGCCTTAAGAGGCATAATACAACTTCCAAGTATATAACTCTAGCAAGGGCAACACTTATAAAACTAGGTAACTAAGATGAACTTGATCCCTCGTTTCACTCTTACCCATCCCCATGTGTTTGGGGTTCATCGTTGGAACTACCTGCAATGTTAACCGAAAACATAGGGTGAGCGAAACGCTCAGTAGGATTTATATCTCTATACCAGGCAACTTAAAATAATTAATATTTTTGGATAAAGTTACTGTGCTATGTCGAGAAATGTAAATAAAACATGGAACATGAATACGAGAGAGAGTAAAGAATGGAATCGCAAGTAGACAAGATATCAAGAGTAAAGTTCAAGTAGAGGACGATGATGTAGAAAATATTACTATGGAATTGACCATTTCATGCAAGTATGTATAAGCCAAGTATTTCACGTAATTCAAGTACTTCATGTATTCAAGTAAGTCAAGTAATTCACGAACTATCGAATGCCATAAATCAATTTAGCAAGTTAAGCACTTCGGTACAATGCCACACCAGGTCATTAAACTCCTATTGGCACAAGTACTTTCGGGCGCTCCCCCTAGGACTAGACCGGACCCCATTAACGCCAGACATTGGGGTTATGGATCATAGATCCCAAGTATATTTAGACATCTATATAATATGTATGGCCAAATAATTTCAAAGTAAAGGTTGCTAAATAAAGTACAAATCTAGCAAAAATTATCATTCGAGGTATGAGTAGTACAAGAATTACAAGTAGTTGAAAGAGAAGTTCAAAAAGGATTTAAGGCATCATGTTTAACGACATTTAGTCGATAAAAGATTGGATTGTCGGACAAGGCACAATTAGCCCTTGCTAAAAATCTCGTAAAATGGATTTAGATCAAATTTATCACAGTCGGGTGTTTAGCTAGAAAATCGAGGAATTATGGCCAGGTAAGAGGTGGGACAGTGGGAGGCTCCCCTCGTATTTGCTAGGTCCTAATTAAGAAACCACTTATCCACTTAAAGCATTTGCCCATGGACCTCTTTCCTTAGACACTATTTTTCCTTGGAAATCTTGCTAATTACACGACTTGTTAAAAATGAGGAACAATTCTAGCAAAAATTTTATCCCATTTTTCACAGTCGGAGCTTAACTAGAAAACCGAAGAATCACGTCCAAGTAAGAGGTGGGACAGTGAGAGGCTCCCCTCGTATTCACGAGGACCTAATGAAATAACCACTTATCCACTTAAAGCATTTGCATGTGGACCTCTTTCCTTAGACACCGTTCTTCTTTAGAAATCTAGCGAACTACGCAACTTTTCAAAAACACGGTAACACGATAACATGGAAATCGTTAAACTCGTATAGATCACGATCATGCAACTAAGCCCATGTAATTTTAACAAATAATATATATTCCATTTACCATGTCGGAAAGATAATATAGTCATGAAGATTAAAGATATCATGAAGGTAACAAGAAATAGGATGAAAATATAAGCTCATGGAATAGAATTATTATCTTCCATATACTTAACTTAATCATGTGTGAATTTGAATGATATGCAACTTAACATGACTTATTTAACATGCTAGATGATATATTGGTTCAATTAGAACCTAAAGACGTCACGATTGGGGCGGAGATCGTGCATACGGAACACTGTCTTAGAAAGATACTGTGATCCGAGACGGATCTTCCGGCGGTTAAAAATCTCGGTTAGAATCTTATGTCTAGTTGTATGGACAATATTCATTAATACTCAATAAAAATTGGGGAAACTGGTATAGAATCAAAGTAGACATGCATCTACATCTAATTCATGCATCAATTTGAGTTTAGCTTGAGAGAATACCTACCTAGTGGAAGATCGAAGAGGAAGAATAACAAGAACGAAGAATACTTCGATCACTCCTCCAAACTTTAAGATTTCCTCCTTTCTATAATCAGCACTTCCCCAATGGATTTGTGCTTTGAGTAGGGAAGATCCTAGCCCTATTTATAGGCCAAATCCCATAATTATTTTATTACTAATTTAATTCTATCTTCCACCTAATTTATTATGTCACCCACCCATGTTACTGTTACACCAACTTATGTTGGCAATAATTTCCAACATGTGAATGTTGAAATAAATATCCCTTCATGACATAATCAATTATCTCATTTATTCAATAATATTTTATTGTTAATTTAATTCTAAGTCAATTTTCCACCGAAATTCTGAATCTGAATCCGAAGAGATTTCAATTGATGAATTATGGGATATGTATGAGGAACGTTCTGAGAAATGTAAATATTTGAAAGCTGAAAATAGAAAGCTGAAAAAGAAATGTGATCAGATTAATTCGAATGCTCATTGTGAAAAATGTCAAGATCTGAGAAAATCTCATGAAATATGCTTAGCTAATCTGAATGTGAGTAAGGAACAAATTTTTGTTTTGGAAAATAAAAATCAGGAACTCACAGACAAGATTTCTGAACTAGAAGATAAGCTGAATTCATTAGGAAATGATCAAATCTTAACTAATGAACTAGTTCAGAATGAACTAACTAGAAAGGAGAATGAAGAGCTGAAGCTGCTTAATTCTGCTATATCTGAGAGACTTTTAATATTTGAAAAAGGGAAGAATTCAGTTGAAAATGAATATAAGAGAGTGAGTACATTGATAGAAGAGATTGATAGCTACAAAGCCATAAATGTCTTACTTAATGAAAAGATCACAGATTCTGAAATGCTCATTTCTTCTCTCAAAAATGAAATCACTGAATTGAACAATTCTCTGTCTGAGTCATTTAAAAATAAAGAAAATCCAAAGGCTGTTTCTAAGAAGAAAGTCTCTGATGGAGGCATTAATCAGGAAGAAAGAAAAAGATAGCACACAACCTTTGTGCGTAGCTCTGAGTTAGCTAGCACTTCAGGCTCTTCTTCAAATATGCATGCTAATCAGGAAAATAAGAAAACAAAGGAGAAAAGAAAAGTTTTGAAAAAGAATGATAACGATCAGCATGCTAAGAAAGTTCAGGCCAACAAATCTAGTGTCAAAAATGTCAAATACTTTTACTGTGGAAAGTTTGGCCATGACATGGCTGATTGTTTTGTGATGAAGAAGGATGAATTGAAGTATGATAGAATTCATGCTAGGAAGCCTACTGTGAAGAAACCTTCTTCTGCTCACATCAAAAGGCATCAATGTTTTTATTGTCATAAAATAGGTCATCTCATGCATGATTGTAGACAAATGAAATTAGATGATTTATCTGCTGTTAGAATGCATGATAAACTGTTCCATGCTAAAAATCATGAATCTCATAAAAAGAACATTCAATGTCTTCATTGTGGAAAATTGGGCCACATGGTTGAAAATTGCTGGCATGCTCAGGGAAAGAATTATAACTCTGAATTTATTAAATTCCCTGTACACAGAAATAGATTGAATTTTAAATCTAAAAAATTCCATGATCATTATGATACTGATAGAAATAAATCTGATTTTAAAGGAAAGACACCTGTATGCTTTGAATGTGAAAAATCTGGCCACCGAGGTTCTGAATGCTGGTGGGCAGGTAATGGTAAGTCAAAATTTCATGCATATAACAGAATATTTCATGCTTATGGTCATAGGTCTCATGCTGCTGTTGACATACACCATAGGACCAGAAAATCTGTTATATCATGTAGATACTGTGGAAAGTTTGGTCATTCCATGAATAATTGCTATCTGATGAAATTTGATGATCATGTTGCTAAGAAAATATTTAGAACACCTGTTAGGGTTAATTCAGGACCCAAGACTTCTTGGGTTCCTGTAGGATCAACTTGATCTTATCTTGTAGGTGTGCCTTGAAAGCTGATGAATAAAGGGGTTAATGATCCAAGGCACTCAACAGAAAACTCCAAGATCCTACCTATCAGGTCAGTTCTAAACTTTGTTTTAAATTTCATCATCTGAAAATGCTGTTTGTCTGCTTTAACTTCATCATCGGAAATTGTTGTTTTTGCTTGATTGATTTGTGATGATCTCTTCTTGTCCAGCTGATCAGTCTGCATTCCAGACTCAGCTATTGAGTTTTACTTTGCATATATCTGATGCTCTTGTTATATGTTGAACTGAATTTGAATGCTTCTTTAGTGTATACAGTTGATGCACTATATAGACTTTATGTCAATGCATTGCATGCTTGTTGTTAGATGCATAAACTTAAATTGATTGCATAATTGCCTCATGTTTCATTATTGCATAGTCTGCATGTAGAACAGCCTAGTGCATAGCATAATCTTTGCATCATGATGTCAGGGGGAGCTGAGAGTTTTTCTGTTCAATTCATTGAATCCTTACTACTTCTCACTGTCCCCATCTAGTTCTTTCATATCTTTTGACATCAGATGCTCCAGGAACTCAATGCCTATTGCTATCATTTCCCTAACCTTCATTGAACAACAGTTCTGTTTCTGGTTTAGTACATTGAGTTGTGATTATTTCAATTATTCTTTTATAAGAATCACTCTCACAAATTGAAAAGAACTAAAGGTTTAACCTTTATAAATTGAAGAGTCAAATGTCTGCCTTCAGAATCTGAGATAAAAGAAAAACTTTTATAGCTCTTAATCTTTGTCTCATGGTAAGATTAGAAAAAGTTTTTGTAATGCCTAATGTGTTGATCTGGAAATTTCTAGAAAAGGTGAATAAGAGTGTGTACTGTTTTTCAAACAATCACTCTAAAAGAGATAAGGGCAGTAGTAAATAAGATCATAAATGTTATGAACTGAACATAGTGACAGAGCAATGGCTGAATTACACTGAGAAATTATGATCTCCTCCAATGAAGCAGGAGAACTCATAGTCATGAAGTGCTTCAGAATATCTCTGTTCAAAGGGTCAAATCTATAGGGGGAGTTCTCACCAAGTAACTGGGGGTACTGGCCTCTAATCAAGGTGTACCCTTAATGTCAAAAGTGAAGACTATTCTTTGTGGGTTTTGATCTGAAATAGGTCTAGTAGTTTATGCCTAGTAACTGGGGGTACCTGCCTCTGATCAAGGTGTACACCTAATGTCAACAGCATAAATGCCACTGATCTATTTACTTAGTTCAGGTTCTGAAAAATTCAAAAGTGAAAATCAACCTGCTGTAACCTTTCGAAAAATTAAAAGTCAATGAGTGAAAGTTATTTTTATCAATACATGTTCAAATTGCCTCTCTTGAATTTCCTTGTTTAATCACAAAAGGGTATTATTTCTGACTTATCTATTAATACCATGTGCCCTAGATTCATTGCTATAAATGGAGTCTATAAACTCTTTTTCAGGGGTCAGGTGTTTTACTCTAGATTTATCACTGTTAAACCTGAATTTTTGAAAATTGTATGTTGCTGATTCTTATACTTTAACAGTTGTTTATAATCATGCTTCCTTTCTGAACCTATGATTCAGCTGTTGTCAAGTGACCCTCCTACCTTCTCTTCCTTGTTTATCTGTTCATATTCCTTCTCAAAGGGGGAGCTATTATTTAGGGGGAGAAATAATTCAGGGGAGTCTTACATTCAGGGGGAGAATGTTCTAGAGGAATTTGCATGCATAATGCACTTTGCACTCTTGTTTTTACTGTTTTTCTCTTTTTGATCATGTCAAAGGGGGAGAAAATCTTGTGTGTGACTCACTGTCACATTGTGTTGCCATCATCAAAAAGGGGGAGAATGTTGTGCCTCTTAGGCACAAGCATGTGCTATGTTGCTTTGATGATAGCAATGCTATTTGGTTTTGATGATAGCAAGACAGTGAGTGCATTTGAGTGCATTTGATATTGTATTTTGATGATAGTAATGTTATTGTGTTTTGATGATTGCAATAAACAAAGTGCACTTCTGTGCATTCTTATTCTTGAGCATTCTACATATGATAGCAACATGAATGATGATGTTTAGCATTGATGGCATTTGTTCTTTATATATATGCATTGCATTCTGTCAGATATCATGTCTCTGCATGTATCTACAGTCTGAACAGTAGTGGGTCGACCCACCCTTGCTGATGCGTCGACCCATCAGAACATTGATTATTTGGGTAGTAAAGTCTATACACTGCAGGGTAAAGCCCAATGTCTAGGCATTACTGCATCGCTTGTATTTCAGAGTCTATACATTGGTTTTGTCATGCACATAGACTTCCAAGTCTATACATTCCTGCATTAGTGTGCTTCACGCTTTGTTCATGGCTGAGAGTCTATACACTGGGCTTGAAGTGTATACATTGAGCGTCTCAATGAGCATCTCATGTAAGTCCATACATTCATAGTGCATTGCATTGGCTAAGTATATATAACGTCAGTTCATGCATGTCTTATGCTAAGTCTATACAGTGTCTTAGGCTAAGTGTGTACAGTGTCAGTCGCTTACATTATCTTAGGCTAAGTGTGTACAGCGTCTTAGGCAAAGTCTGAACATTCGGTTCTGAAGCCTGAAGTCTATACACTCCAGCCTATTCCTACGTTCAAGGCTTCAGCTACACATCAAGTCTATACATTGGGCTTCACTCATTCAAGTCTATACATCCACAGTGGATCTTCAAGTCTGTACATCCACAGTGGAACTTCGAAGTCTGTACACCGCTTGAGCCTCAACAAGTCTGTACATCGCCTTAAACGTCTCAAGTCTATTCATTGGCTCAAGCTTCCAAGTCTGTACACTGGTTCAAAGTCTACACAATGCCTCTTTGATTCTAAGTCTTTACATTTGTTTTAAGGCAAAGTCTGTACATTGCCTTTGTGCTTCAAAGCCTGTCGATTGAAGAGTCTACACATTGGTTGTTCACACGTTCCTGCAGTCTGAAGTCTCTACATTGCTTTCTCCTGTTTTTCATCTAAGTATCATAAAGTATGTACGTTGCTTTAGCCTTTACCTTCATAGCAAAGTCTATACAATGCAATGCATAAACTTAGAACTGATGACTTCGTTTCATCTGTCTGACAGGGACTGAAGAGGCTAATGAACCCCTTAAAGCAAGAGGGCTGAAGCCATCCAATTTCCGCTGTTGGAACACACCAATGCGTCAACGTCTTGATCAAGTGGCGTGAACGCAGTAGTTCAAACAATCAAGAAAGAAGCTTGTGGATTACTCTGGTGCGTCAACGCATTGATCAAGTAGCATGGACGCAGCAGTTCAAGTATCCCTTATTGCAGCCTCTGGAGTACATTGGCAGCATCGACGCTGCAGCTCCATGCGTCAACGCAGCATGCTAAGAGCGTCAACGCAGCACATCTATCTGCTGAAGACCTGCTCACTGGAACTCATCAATGCGTCAACGCCACGGGTTGGAAGCGTCGACGCAGCAGTTAAAAAGGGTTGAAGATCTCTGAAGGGTGCGTCAACTTCTTGGAGCAAGTGGGTTGACGCCATCTAACTCCAGTTGTTGAGCGAACTGATGAATGGGCACGTGACCTGAAGCTGGCACCTGACACGTGATCCGAGGTGGGTGCTGAGCACGTGATCCGAGGAGGAATCTTCTGGACGAAAGGCGTGGGAAGCACACGCCCTATCTCCCTAGCTGCTACTGCTGCTGCTATATATACGAGTCTTCATCCTCTGTAGAAGACTGATCGTGATCGAAGCCTGAGAGCAGAAGCTGAGAGAAAAAAAAGGGAAAAAGAAGAGAGAGCTTCCACGATCCAGCAGAAGAGAAGAAAGAGAGAAAGAGAAGAAAAAGAGAAAGAGAGAAAAGGAGAACAAAGATTGAGTTGGCGAGAGGTGAAGTCCATGCAGAGAGCCACGATCCAGACAGAGAGAGAAGAAAAGAAGAGAAGAGTAGAGAGTGAAAGAAGAGCAGAAGGAGAAAGAGATAGAGAGCTCGAGCAGAGTGTGAAGAAGAAGAAGAGAGTGAGAGAAAGAGAAGGAGTTCGTTCCTCAGATCTTTGGTTCGAAACCAGATCTGAGGTTGCTCATTGTTAGAGCTATATTTCGTGCTTCATTGTTCAGCCTTTAGTTGCTGTGTTTCCATCTTTTCTTATTTTCTTTTTATACTTTCTTATCAAGCTGTTTGTCAGCGGATGTAGTGGAGGTCTCCACTGGACAGGTAAAGCTGTAATCCTCAGCTGGCGAGACTTGGTCTCGGACGGGTTAAGCTGTAATCCCCAGCGGGTTCAAGCTGTGAGTCAGCGATGGCTAAGCTGTATTGCCCAGTGGAAGCAAGCTGTGATGCTCAGCGGATGGCAAGCTGTGAGGCCCATCTGATGTAGGCAAGCTGTGATGCCCAGCTGTTCAAGCTGTGAGTCAGCATGAAGCCACACTCGGGTTGAGTGTGGGGTGGATGTAGGTCTGCAGGACCGAACCACCTAAAAACCCCTCTTGCATTGTGGTTTGATTGCTTATGGTTTGCTTCCGCTAGATGTTTGCATAGGGCCGCTCCAAGTGTTTGATCATAGGTTCATTAGATGATTTGATCAGATTTTGTTCTAAGTGTTTAATCTGTTGAGTGAGCGAAATTCTAATTGAGCGAAATTTTATATTGGGTGAAAGTTTTTATAGGCTATATTCATTCACCCCCCCCCTCTGAATACTTGCACCGAACCCAACACAGAGGTGCCGACCCCAGCGGCTACTGCTTCGCCGTCGACCACGGTGGCAGAGATGACCGGAGAGATGCAGGTGACGGCGTCCAGGCCAGCCAATATTCTTACGCCTATTAAGAAAGGTGCTTTTCAGCAAGTTTCCATCAATACTACATCCAGGGCGTTGGCGGAGAATATATTAATGGAAGGTGTTGTTAGTACCAAGGAAGGTGGATCGAAGCCTGTGGTTGGGGTTCGAACAAGATCACAAGCGAAGTAGCCAAGGGAGGGTTTGGGGTATGTTTCATCATGACCTGCTCAGCTTTGTTCAAGAACATTAGAGGCATTGCTAATTTGGCCTCTAAACGATCCTTAAAGCGTCTGTGAAGAAGGTATGATCTCCAATTCCTTGCTATTTTGGAACCAAACTTGCCGTTGTGTAAGGCCTCTCATATTGGCCGATTTCTGAAGATGGATTGCTTTCTCCTTGACTTGGAGGAGGATTCAAAATTTTGGGTTTTCTTGAACCTTCCTTTCTCTTTTCATTTAACCTCTAAGTCTTCGCAGCATGTCACGGGTTTGGTGAAAAGAGGTGACACGCCCATTTGCATGGTGCCTACCATTTATGTCGCGTGTGACGTAGTTTCCCAGAGGAACTTACTTGATGACCTTTTGATTGAAGCTAACTCTATCAGTTTGCCTTGGCTTATTGGCGGTGATTTTAATTGTATAGCTGACCCGTCTGAGAAATGGGGTGGTTTGGCGCACAATGTAGACTTGATGCTGGATTTCAATGCTTTCCTTTCTGTGGCTGGATTGCTGGATGCTGGCTTCAGGGGGCCCCATTTCACCTGGTCTAACAACCGTGTGGGCAATGCTTCCATTAAGGCTTGGCTGGATCGAATTCTTATGAATGTCCAGTGCCAGGTCTCTTTCCCTGGACTTTTTATTGAACACCTGCCCCGGGGTCCTTCTGATCATGCACCACTTCTTCTTCGCCTTAATGGTGTCCATCTCCAACCGCCTCGCTTCATCTTTCAGAAAATGTGGACGGATCACGACTCATTCCAGCTGTGTGTTAAGCAAGCTTGGACGAGGGATGATTGCTGGTGCCCCAATCCCATTGTCAATTTATAGCTCAAGCTGAAGGCTACTAAGCAGGCGCTGCATTCTTGGAATAAACTGGTTTTCGGTCGCCTAGAGGAGAATCTGCGGCTCGCGGAAGATAATGTGTCCTCACAGCAGAAGGCGTTCGACGAAAATCCTTCGGAAGCCAACCGTGTTGCTTTGCATTTGGCTAATGCGGAGCTACGGCGGTCTCTGCACCACCAAGAGGTTTTCTGGTCCCAAAAAGCCTGGGTGTCGTGGCTGGAAGAAGGGGATAAAAATGCCGCCTTATACCATGCTGTTGTGCAAGGAAAGAGACACAGAAGCTACATCTCTAAGCTTAAGGTGGGCGACGTCTGGTGTGAGAACCAAGACACCTTGTGGGATGAGGCAGTGCGGTTCTTCTCCCATCTCCTCTCTTCTGAGGCCCATAGTCTGGATGATTCTTTGTTGCTGGTCATCCCTTCTTTCATATTTGATCAGCAGAACGATGCTCTCATTGTTATCCCAGCTAGCACTGAAATCAAAGAAGCTGTGTGGAGTTTGAACGGAGATAGCGCGCCGGGCCCTGATGGTTTCACTGGGTACTTCTACACCTCTTGTTGGGAGATTATTTGTAAGGACGTAGAGGAGGCTGTCAAGGGTTTCTTTTAGGGCCATCCTATTCCTAAGGGGGTTACTTCTAGCCTAATTGCATTGATTCTGAAAGTGCATAATCCCTCTAATTTTGGAGAGTTCAGGTCGATAAGTTTATGCAATTTCAGCTATAAAATTATATCTCACATCTTCTGTGCGAGGCTTACCACCATCCTTCCTTGTATCATCTCTGAGGAGCAAGGTGCTTTCGTTAAAGACAGACTGATCCTGGATAACATTTCTATGGCTCGGCAGTTGATCTCTGATCTAGGCCATAAGGTGCGAGGGCACAATGTTGTTTTTAAATTAGACATGATGAAAGTTTATGATAAGGTGGAATGGGATTTCCTGCAGGCTGTTCTCCGGAGGTTCGGATTCTGTAATCAATTTGTTACTTATTTCTCCGCGCTCATCTCCAATTGATGGTTCTCCGTTCTCTTCAATGGCTCCCCAACTGATTATTTTCATTCCTCTCGTGGCGTGAGACAAGGGGACCCTCTTGCTCCAGCACTTTTTATCATTATGCAAGAAGTGCTCAGCCGGGGATTTACGCACTTGCGTCTACAAGGCATCCTTAAACCTTACTCAGGCCCTAGAAACGGCCCTGCTGTTTCTCAACTGTTGTATGCGGACAACACCCTCATCTTCCTCAACGATCATGCATCGAACATCAGGAAACTTCTCACGTTCCTACGGGCTTACGAGCAGTCTTCGGGGCAGAAAAAAAATCCCAGCAAAAGTAGCTTTCTCATCTCCTCTAAAGATCCTCGAAGGGTGGTATCTAATATTGTGGAGATTACTGGATATCGTCATCTTGAAAAGACCATCACTTACCTTGGAATTCCTGTTCGGCCAGGCAGAACCCGGGTGACGGATTACAAGCATCTAATAGATAAAGTTAACGCATGCATTAGCGGCTGGAAGTCCAGATTTTTATCTCAGGCAAGAAGGGCTACTTTGATCAATTCCGTGCTCAACTCGATGCCGGTTTATCTTGCTGCTGCCAGCTCTGTGCCTAAGTCCATCATCAGCTACATTGATCGTCTGAGCACGGATTTCTTCTGGGGCAAAGCTGATGGGCACCGTCGTAAGCAATGGGTCCCTTGGGCGGTTATCCAGCACCCTTTCATCGAGGGAGGTCTTGGCGTTCGTAGTCTTTGGCATGTCCAAATGTCTCTGGCGGTGAATATGGTATGGAATATCTTTCACGGATCTTCTCTATGGGCCACCTATGCCAGGCAACGGTTTAAGCTGGGCAGAAGAAGTTTATTTCCTAGGCCTTTGTTTTGTTCCCTCTCAGGGGTATGCCCTGCAGAATATGTACTTTTGCTATCATATAATATATTCACCTTTCTAGGTGTGTAGTGGTGGAGCGATCTACTCACCTCCCTCTCTGAGGGGGTGAGCGCTCTCCTGCTCCTCCTATTAGGTATTTTATTAAAAACGTGATAAGATTGTTAACACATTTTCAAGAGTGGTTTTTTGCTAATTTAATTTTAACAATGGTTTATTTACAAAATCCATAAAATATTTTACTAAATGAGATGATTGATTATTTATTTTAAAATTGATAAAATCTAATCTGATATGTCGACTAGATCCAATCCAATCTCTTCAAGAAATTGGGTTAACTTTTATGATCATGTCATTAATTTTTGTTGACTCATTTCAATTAACCTAAACTTTCCACCACGTCGACTTAGGATCATAAAAGTTGACCTGAACAATAAACCCCCACCCTTTCCCACCTTTCACCCATGTTCCCCAGTCCAATGGAGTCTCGATTCTCTCAGTGCAAGTGAGGATGTCGGGCTCCAACAAGGTCCAGGGGACTACCACACGTTTCACTAATTTTTGTTTTTTTTGGTGACGAGGTATCTAACCAACTAGAAAATCATAAGTCACCCAACCATCGAGAATTGAGCACGTGATCAAATACGTTCCACTAACTTGGACTCTTTGACTTTTAACCCCTTCCACCAATTAATTCAGGTACAATGTTACACAGATAAATATAATGTTAAATTAGCATTGTATTATCCGTTCAACATTGAATTTATCTACTCAACCTTGTATATATGTTGAACATATAGATGTACAACACTAAGTGCATGAATACAACATTAGTAGATACATATAATGCTACATTAACATTGTGTCTTTCTACTTAGCATTACATTTGAGAAATGGGCTAATTAAGCAGGTTAAAGGAGGGGAATAATTATCAGCTTGAGAAGTAACAAAGGCGTGCGGTAGCCTCCTATTGAAAAATGCTGGGGAGTTCGTTCTTTTGTTGCACTATAAGGCTTATGTGTACGTAGGGTTTAGAGAGAGAGAGAGAGAGAGAGAGAGGCGTTCAGAAAAAGATGAGTAAAAAGAATTCTAAAGACAGATCAGAGGAGGGCTAGAAATGTCCTTTTATAAAAAAAGAATATTGACATAAAATAATTTGTCAATAATACATACTCCAAGAGAAGATGAATAAGATATATTATACTTGTACGTAAGATATATAAAATTTTTAAACACAGATTTTCATCATTGATGAATAACGTATCTGAGCTTAAACATAGACTTTCACGATCAGTGAAAGATTATGTATCTCGTGAAATTCTATGAAATAATCTACGATCGATCTTTGCCATGTTTCTCAACATCAACTAAATATTGCTTACGTCTTAATTATTACCTCATACAAGCTAGTATATATATTAAGAGCTTGTTGGGGTATTTAAACTTAAATATGAACGAAACATCTTTAGATTGAGTTAGGTCATGCCATTAAATATGAACCACATCAACTGCCGAGTTGTCTACAGTGTAGTCTGTATATGACCAACAACGAGTGGTTCAGCGATATAGGCGACGGATACCTACAAATAATAATAATAATAAAAGACTCCAACGCAGGGACGAATGAATGATCAGGTCGTACTTCACGGACGCCAATAATGGCATCCAGTTGCCGCGCGCGCGCGTGTGGGTGCGGGGGGGGGGGGGGGCAATAATATTCAAATTTGATGTGACGAAGACCGATGAATTTGAACATTCTAATGCCGTGGTCCGTTCAACAGTTTCTGTTTGAAGCTTAGCTCCTCAATCCCTTCGTATTACGAAAAGATTTCCCACTATTAAGTATTAACATACTTTCTCTCCTTTCCCTCCCGGGGAAAAAGGGTTCCCTGCCTCAATGATATTTAGTGGAGTGTCCGTGTAAACCCGGCCCTTGGGAAGGGCGGGCACTTCTTTTTTTTTCCCCTGATCAAATGCTATGATTAGAAGGGTGAATTAATGTTGAACATGAAATTCTCTCGAGGGAAAAAAATTAATTATTTTTTTTCAAAAATAGAAATAAAAGGGAGATAATATATAAATCGGTTCATTGACAGAACGATTGTGCGTAAATAGCATAAGCCCCTTTGATCCCACGAGTTTAGATGATTAAGAGTTCGGATCTAGATAAATCTTCACTGATCGCAATCAATATTTATTTATATTGACACTAAATCCGAAAACATTTAATTAAGTGTCAAAAGACGCTTCTAAACCTTTACACCATTCGTCATGAAGCTAAGGCTTTTATCTAAGTCTGTCTCTAGGCTTAGACTTAGTCTAGACCAAACTGCCGGATTTGGTTCTGGACTTCGGTCATTAGTCTCAAATATCACCACGCTTGCATCGTCGGGCCACCGCATGCTCGTGATTAGATGGTCGGGTATCGGTCTTGAGATGGGGATTTTCACGGCTTTTTTTTTTTTTAAGAAATCCTGCCTAGGAGTTAGTGGGAGAGTGCTCCCTTTACCAGGGGTAAAGAGATGAACCACTCCACCATCATCCCCATAGGAGGTAAGTTTTATTTATATGGTTAAAGCAAAGAATTACATCAATCGAAAACTAGGCATGCCTAGTTTGTCATGCCGGGCCTCTCCCCTTATAACACTGGGAAGATCCTTGAATGAAAAGAAAAGATTACATTTTGTATTGCATGCGTGGGAGGCCAAAGAATCCGCGACTTTATTCCCTTCTCTACAAACATGCTCAATTGTGTCTTGCTGTGAGATTAAGCTCCAAATTTGGCGAACATATGGGAGGATAGACCAAGGGCATTGAAACTTCTTTTTAATGATCATAACAAAGATGTAAGAGTCACATTCAAGGTGAGCAGGCTGGTCACTGAAGGTTTGTAAGTACTTTATATCATCCAAAAGAGCTCTGGTTTCTGCAATTAAGCTGTTGGATTGACCATAGAAGTGCGAAAAGGCAAAGACAATGTCACCACAGTAGTTTCTAATGGCCCCCCCACCTCCAGAAATTTCGACAAAGGCATGTTTAAAATTTTCCCTAAGCAAGGGCATCATTGTAATTTTATTTGTTAGATGGAGATATAATTTATAATTTCTCGGTGGCGGATTCAACATAGGGTCTTCAAATAACCGCGTAATTTCATGCATCTTCATGTTTTTCCCCAAATTTCATTGCCCCTCAATGCAGACAAATTTTCATAGGGGAATCATGCCCCTTCGTGTGAACATATTTTCGGATCGTGTTACACTTGTTTTACATACAACATCTCTTAGAGCCGACGACCCTTGCATCAAATGCCTTCATTATTTTTTTACCCCTTTTTTACATAATTCATTTGAGGTATATCCTTCGTAGAAGAGTCATGTTTTCTGATTTTATGCACTTGAAATAAATAAATATCCGCACCGCTCCGCACTTGCCTTCTCCGGGTCTTCGCGCATAATCTTCAAGCGGCTTCCGCTTCAAACTTGCCGAAACAAGGAAATCCCAAGCTTTCAAGCGTTCTTGGAATACTCCTTGGATTGCTCCTTGGGCCCTTTTCACTTTGGGTAAGGGGCACTATTTATAATGCTTAGCCAAGGGGAAGGGAGTCCCCTTTAAATCCCCCCGATTTTGATAGGGGCAATGCCCATCTTTAGAAACTCCCCTTGGTATTGGGGTAAAAATGGCTTTTTCCATCTCTTGCTTTAAAATTCCCCTAGATTTTGAGTGGGGCAAAGTCATTCTTTAGAAACATCTCTTAGTATCGAGGTAAAAATGACTTTTTCCATCTCTTACTTTAAAACTCCCTCGGATTTTAAGAGGGGCAAGGTCATTCTTTAGAACACCTCTTGGTATTGGGGGCAAAAATGGCTTTTTCCATCTCTTACTTTAAAACTCCACCGGATTTTGAGCGGGGCAAAGACACCCTATAGAAACACCTCCTAGTATTGGGGGTATAGATGACCTTTCCTTTCTTTTTGAAACTCTCCCAGGCCTTGAAAAAATGGAATGAGAATGGGGTCCAACCCCTCCGGGCTTCTCCTTCTCTACTTTCTTCTTTTCTTGTGTTAAAGAACTAGAGGGTTCTGAAGAGCCAGAGGGTTCTTAAAAATCCCCCAATCATAGGTCACGTGAAAACCCCTGTGCTTCTTCTTCCTTCTTTTTGTTTCATTATCCCCTTGGCTTTCTTGTTCCTCCTCACGCTTTCACGCTGTAGGGAGAGAATGACATAACAGGCTAAGGTCATCTTCTCCAAGCATGGTGACACTTTTCCGTACATGGTTACACATAGATAGAAGGAGAGGGAGCACAACATCTCCCTCCTCCTAACGTTTCCACTGGACAGAGCAAGAAGGGAGCTACTGGTGGCCTGCGTCTCCTCTAGGCACAACCCCCTACCACCTAGTTGCCACTGCACGAGTGAAAATAAGAGGGATAATAGATGTCAGCGATTGGCGGGGCCCCCTTTCTCTGAGCATGTGCTCAAGATCCGCGGGAGGTGAGAAGAAAACTCATCAAGGCATCACCGACGATGGAGAGGAGGGAGAGGAGAGGTAGTTTCCCTGGCCTCCCTTCATGGGCCACCGACTCCTCATGAAGAGCGTGGATAGGGGGTTGAACCCCTCTATACCTGCACTGGCTGACACACTACTCTGTTTCACTTAGCTAGCCAGAGCAAGGAGAGAAGCACCTCCCAGTGTGTTTGTATTGCAGTGGTCCCACCGGCGCTATAGATCGGAGCCTCCTGTAGACCCATCGGAGCCCCCATTCTCTCTCTCTCTCTCTCTCTCTCTCTCTCTCTCTCTTAAGGGACGGTCGGGCTTCTTATATTGGTTCCTTCAGGCACCACTGTCCTACATGTGTGGTGGCTGGCGTTCCTGTTAGTGCCTCTGTGGAGGGCGTCTAAGGTGGGCACTTCTCCTTCCTCGGGCATCGCTGGATATGGGGAGTAATGGTAGACGCCGTTCTACACCTTGCAGTCGTCGGTGGTGGATGGCAGGCGGGAGGAGAGAGGTAGCAGGCATAGGGAAAGGGAGAGACCGAGCAGAGCCAGCTGGAGGAGGGAGAGGAAAGAGGGAGAGTGAGATAGGCACGAGATAGGTGGAGGAGGAGGATAGGTGGAAGATAGTGAGATAGGTGAAGGGGAGATAGGTGGTGATATAGGCGAAGGGGAGGATAGGCAAAGGAGAGGAAGAAGGCAGGTGAAGGAGAGGAAGATAGGCGAAGGGGTGGATAGGCGGTGGAGAGATAGGTAGTGAGATAGGAGAAGGAGAGGATAGGTGGAGGAGAGAATAGACGGTGAGAGGAGGAAGATAGGCGGAGAAAAGGATAGGCAAAGGAGAGGAGGAAGATAGGTGGAAGAGAGAAGATAGGCAAAGAAGAGGATGGTAGGTGAAGGGGAGGAGATAGGCGGAGGAAATAAGATAGGTGAAGGAGAGGATGGGCGAAGGAGAGGAGATAGGAGGAGATGAGGCCTTTTTTTTTTTGGTACAACAAATGCCCCTCATGGAACGTCTGTAAGAGTAGAAGGCGATGGCAGATGGCCCGTGCGACTTCACAATATTTTTTTCACCTCTAAGTCTTAGTGGCATGAAGGGAATTTTAACTAGACATGATGGAAAACAACCTATGCACTCCAGTAATATGACATCCCCCCCTAAGTCTTGGTGACATGATGGGGAGTCTTCATAATTTGTAGTTTTGTTCATTTCCTTTCACATATAGTTGTTCTAATTGATTTTCTTTTTCCTTTTGCAGGCCATTGTCATGTCTCACCTTAGAGAGGGTCAACTCCAGGGATCCACCAACAGAGAGATGGATCCACTACCTGTCCGATCGAAGGACTTAATGCCATCATTGGGTACCCCTTGCGTTACAAAGGAGAGATTATGGTTCCTTGATAGAGGATTGTTGCTTGTAGCCGAGGGGCCACTTTGTGATGAACCCTCGGAAGACAGGGTAGTTGATATAGTGTTGATTACCAAGAACCAAGGGTAGTACTCGTACGAGAGTTCGGGGGGCTGCCCTAAACATTATCCCATAGACAAACATCTTTTTTTTCCTTCGTTCAGAGTTATATTCCAGCCACTATGGATGGGGATGACCCAGAATTGCCGACTGAGCGGCGTTGCCTGGAACGAGCGATTTTGGGAGGGCGAGACAACCTCTTGGGGACTTGTGCTACCTCTTATCCCATTTTTACACTGGGTTTTAGCCGTCCACACCTGTTTCCTGCTGCAGACCAACTGGGGTTTTTTAGCACCACTTTTAATTGCTCACACGGCTCCAAGATATGACGCCGGCAGCGTGGGATTTGTTTGGCCAGCAAAGACCACGTTCATCTTTTGTCTGTGGTTTATTATTGACACCTTCGGGCCCGACTTATGTGAGTGATGGTTATGATAAGGTATGTCTTCTAGACAAAATCATAAGCAGTTCTTCACCAAATTGGTATGGCAAATGGTCAGTGTTTCCTTCTCATAAGTTCTATCAGGGAGCCACTGAGTGGTTTATGGGTGTATTGCATCATTATCACGAGATGCTAGATCTTATTGGAATTCGCGATGCAGTTGCAGTGGCTCGCTATGGATACCCTTGCTATAGTGGTTTGCTTTAGAGTTTGGCAGAGAGATTTAACTATCGGTGGAACACCTTTGCTATAGCCGAAGGGGAGACGGATATAGACTTGTAGAGCTTTCACCGTATCCCTACCCTTCCCATATATGGGCATCCATATGAAGAAGCGATGCTGGATGACCTAAACAGGAGTTACTCTATAGGTGCGGGATAGTATGGGCTGCCATACAACTTAAGGTATTTGATGAAGGTATGGAGAGATTTGGCCTGAGCTGGAAAGGGGCATACTCCCTCCGCTTCCACCAATACTATGAGGGTCAGCCTCAATGCTTGGATTCACCATTTCTATAATGGCTCATTTTGCATTCATGGGGCTTTTGTAGAGGATGATAGGCTACTAGATCAGTACCATCAGCTATCTTGGAGATTAAAGCAGTACAATGGCATTTATGTGCACCCAGGAACAAGGGGTGGAATCCCCTCAGATTGTCGGACAAGACATATTTAGCGGCCTACCTTGCCTATTGGCTGGCCACATTTGTCATGCCATATAGTGAGGTGGACACTCTATGGCCCAAGGTAATTTATCTTGCATGTCTTCTTGCCGATAGTCAGTGACTTTCTATTGCTCCAGCTGCTCTAGCGAACCTCTACCATGGTTGGGGAATTTGACAGCTTATAACTCTTCCCGCGACCGTGATATACTTATGGCTACTCACTATTTGAGCTCTTGGGCTGATTTGTTGCCCCCTAGTTTGTGTCAGCAGATTGATTCAGGCTATCCTATGGCTCCTTTGATCCTTCATTTTTGAAACCGTCTGAGCCAAAGCCCTCTTGAGCAGTTGATGGGTGCCTAGCGAGCTTTATCTTTCTTAGCCACAGGCAGTCGGTGTAGAGACGTCAAAACTGATATCATTTTGAATACATCTCTTATCGCATTATAATTTCCCAAATTGACCCTCAAATCGACTTATTTTAATGACTTTCCTCATTTTTCTTGATTGTCCAACTTTCCCCTAATTTTCTAGATTTTTTTAGGGTTTTTCTCCAATTTTTTGGGGTTTTTTTGATTTCGCGTGGGCCTCTTGGACGCCAATTCTTGAATTCATGTCTGCCATCCAGACGCCAATTCCTTCATGTCAATAGACCCAGCCTGCCCCTGGTTGCGGTCGCCTAGGCGACCGCATTCTTCAAAAATTTGCGTCCATATCCTGGATGCAAATTCCTTTATAAATCTACGTCCGTGGAAAAAGATGTTAATTTTTAATATGTGTCCACCACCTCGACACGAATTTCAAATCTTCACCTTTTTCACAAAATTAATTTCAAATTCCTAAAATTTTGAATTCACGTATTTCTAGAAAGTCGCATATTCTTAAATTGGTGTCCGACGTAGTGGATGCGAATTTCTATTTGCATATTTTGATCATTTAATTCCTACCAAAATTCATATTAATTCTTAATTCACGTCTGACCCATGGACATGAATTCTTTTTCAATTTTGGTAATTTCTAAAATTTCCATAAATGGTTCAAAATTGGCGTCTTTTTGCGTGGACGCGCATTTAATTAGCGATGATCGTGGTGGACACGAATTCCTACAACATTCTGATTTCTAAACTAGCCCTTCCCTTGCTCATTTTAACCTATTTTTCCACTTGGGAAAGGGTTCCTATGACTTTCTAAGACTATGAGGACACTTGAAGGATGGATTCCTCTCTCCAAATCCCATTAGAACATGGTTTTATAATTTTAAGGGAATTAAACCTACGAATTTCACCTCTATAAATAGGACCCCCCTCTCCCATGTGTTTAAGGCTGAATTCTTGATCTCTTGGGGAAACTCTGCTGGAAGGAGGGCGCCCCTTAGAGGAGAAGGAGTCTCCCATGCACTTCAAAGCGACATCCCTTGGAGCTTCTTCCTCTTGAAGCTATATTGAAGATCTTTGAGAAACAAAACCATAAGCCTTCTTCTTCCTTTTATCTTTTATTTCGTTAGATTTGTTTTGCATTTCATACATCATATCTCTCTCTTTTATTTATTTTTATCATCTCAACATTGAGATCTTCCATTGTGCAACACTTGCACACCTCCCTCGTATAATCACATCATTTTTTTACCCACCCTTTGCATAGGGGTTTTAAGGGCAAACATCAACAAGGTGTGTTCTTATACATGCTTTATTGCTTATTTCATATTAAGAATTTGATGTTACACGCCTTCAATTTCTAATCTATATCTTCTTTGTTGGTTGTTTATTTGCTTTGCAAGGGTAATCAAAGAAAAGCTCTCTTCATCGGCTGGCCGATTGGAAGAGAAGGTCAAACCTCACAATCTCCCCCGCACTTTTTAAATGTATTTATAGCGATCACCTCCTTTTCATTATTGTTATATTCGTTCGAGGCCCACATGTCTCTGGCGATCACAACTCTATTTTTAGCATCCACATGCTCCCTTTTCCCCTTTATTCCCACTAATAATTCATATTATTTTTTTTAAATCTTATGAATTTTTTCATAATCTACAAATTGGCGATCACAGTGGGACACCTTTGACTTTTTTTATTACCCTTTTCCCTTTGGCACCTGTATGTGCCCTCTCCCTTTTGCACCCACGGTGCATCTCCCTTTGTGCTCCACGTAGCACTTCTTCTTTTTTATATTTTTATCCCTCGTGCACCACAGCACAACTCCCTCCCAAAGTGATTACCAATTTATAGATTTTGAAAATTTCCTCTTTTTTATATATATAAAAAATTGGGGAAATCATGTTTCATGTTATGTTTTGATTGCCATGTTTTTCATGCTGATTTTGTGAGTGTTTGGCCTTGTTAATCCATCGGTTTTCCTATTTTAATAGCTTTTTGGTCGCTGAACAAGGCCTGGACGCTATGGCATAGAGCACCGCATTCTTTTGAATGCAGCGCTCAAGGCAACCGCGTTCATCTCCTGTAAAAAAATTTTTTTTTCACGTCCAAACAGTGGATGCCGATTTTTAAAATTGGCGCCCACTGTCCCAGACGTGAATTCCTTTGTTTACAGGATTGTGTTCTTTTGTTTCCATTGTTTTCTTGTGTTGCTTCTGAATTTCGCTTAAGTGTGGGTAATCGTGTTGTGTGTTCAGCACGAGCTCATATTATTCTGAGCACATTGTGTTTGTGTATAGTGTTTGAACTGTGAATTTCAAACGTGTGTGTGTAAGGTTTCATCCTCGTTTCAAGCTGTAAGTCAGCGGCTGTGTGTGGGAATTCATCCCATGCGTGTGTGTGTGTAGATTGCTGTGATTGTAGCTAGTAATCCTCACTAGTTTGTTGAGGGGTGGACATAGGTTTGCACTGGTGTGCAACCGAACCACCTTAAAATTGTCTTGCCTTCGTGAGATTGATTGTGTGACTGATTCATATCTTCTACCCCCATTCACAGCTTGTATGTGATCAGCATCATTTGATATGTGTGGTTCTTTCACATAACATCGCACTATTTTACATTGCATAACACTCATATCCACTCACATATTATTCACACACATCACCATACACACAGCCTACTATATTCTATTTGCTGAAATATACTACTTTCTAGTTGGTACAATCTTAGCTCAGATCCCCACATATCTGAGTTTGAGATCGTAATTCAATCATAAATTTTATAATTTCACCTTTTTTGGGGGGTAGATCTATTCACCCCCCTCTATATCTGACATCTCATTTCCAACATTTGGTATCATAGCGGGTTTCTCCAACAATGTTGTCTAACGACTAGGAGAGATCGACTGGATGGCCAATAGAAGTTTGCTTCCTGAAGGTCACTCTATTAACATGCCTCATTTCTTTGATGGTTGTAATTATTCTTATTGGAAAAATCCTATGCAAGGTTTTCTTAGAGCTCAAGATCACGAGATCTGGAGGGTGGTCAACAGGGGACCCTTTGAGCTACCAGAAGATGAGGATACCTGGACAAGATAACAAATCAGGATATCAATAGTAAATTGGAGTGCCATGAACATCATGTAGTGTGCAATTCACCTAACAGAGTTCTTGAGGGTCTCGATGTGCAAATCTGCTAAGGAGATGTGGGACAAGCTAGAAATCATATACGAAGGTACATCCGAGATAAGAGAAACCAAAGCGAACATGCTCATTTCTGATTATCAAATGTTTAAAGTGAAATCTGATGAATCAATTTCCCAAATGTATTCTAGATTCACACAGCTCAACAATAATTTGAAGGGTTTAGGAAAGCAACACACGGACAGTGAGCTAGTTAGGAAAATTCTAAGATCCATTCCCCCTGTCTGGCACACCAATGCCACAATCATAGAGGACTCAAAAGATCTATCTAAAATGACCGTAGATGAACTGATAGGCTCCTTAATGACCTACGAATTAAACCTGAAGAGGAATGAGGAGATGTGAAAAAGAAGAAGCAACTGGCTCTGAAGGTGAAAGCATCCTCGAGCAGTCAGGAATCTAGTGATGAAGGTGAGGACTCCAGTCATGGAGAAGACCCTAGTGAGTATGCATTGCTCACTAGACAGTTCAGAAAATTTCTAAAGAAAGCATGTAAGAGTCAAAGAAGGAAAAGGCCACAGATGAAAAAGAATTTCAATTCTAAACTTGATGAAAATAAAAAATCTTGCGACATTATTTGCTATGAATGCAGGAGGGCGAGACACATGAGGGGAGAGTGCCCAGAGTTGCTGAAGAAAACCAACAAAGGAAAGATGAAGAAGCAGAAGGCCATGGTCTGCACATGGAGTGATTAAGATGAAGATGAAGAAGTGTCTTCGTCCGAGGAAAAAGAAGAAAAGATTTACCTTATGACACATGGTGATGGTGAGGAGGTAAACTCTATCTTTGAGAATTTTACTGTTCAAGATTGGGAAGGTGCTTATGCCATGCTTATTTATAAGTGTGATGAATTTAGAAGAGAAAATAAGGTCCTAAAACAGAAAATGAATGCAATGATTAATGATCACACTCTAGAAGAAAAGATGAAACTTTTACAAAAAAAAAATGAATCTCTGAAAAATGAAAATGAGGAACTTAAGAAACAAGTGATTGAAAATGAATCTGTGAATCTAGAATCTAAAAACCTGAAGGCAGAGAATGAAGAACTTAAAATACAGTTGGATAAAACTAAATTGAAGCTTTAGGAACTTAAAAAAGAAAACACCTTGATTTCAGAAAAATATGATACTCTTCAGCCCATGAATGCTGAACTCTAAGGTAATATTCTCAGAATTAATGAAGAATGGAGTGACAAACAACAAACCCTAGAAAAGTTTGTGAAGGTAAAGAAAATTTGGATGCCATGCTAGCGGTTATAGTAAATTTCAGTAAGGAAGGTCTAGGTTTTAACCCCACTAGCAAGAAAGAATTCAAAATCAAAACAATCACGTTCACACCTGAAAGTGGAAATATAAATACTCAAACAAAAAACAATCAAGCGAAAGTTCCAACTAAAATCACTCCCCAAGTAAAAATAAATCCTCCGAAACAGAACATGAAAGCCAACTAGAAACCCACTAGGACTCAAAATAGAAAACACACATTTCAACAGAGACAGAACTTTGGTCATCCAGGTGACAGAACCCAGAGGTCAAGGCCTGGTCAATAGACCTCTTATTACCCTATCTATAGAACTCAACACAAAACTCAGAATAGAAGGTCAGGTCGACCTAACCTCTATCATCAGGTCGACAGGTATTTAAATAGACAACATGATAGAAACAGAAATTCTCAAAATAGAAACCAAACTGGCAATTTCAAAAGACAACAAACAACGACAAATCCAATATACTTCCATGCATTTCACATGACACCATCATGCAATGTCTGTGGAAGAATGGGACATGTGAAGTCCAGTGCTGGTTTAATAAGAAGTCATCATCTGTCAAACAAATTTGGATTCCAAAAACTATTTTGTCTGAATTAAGTGAACAGGTTGGATCAAAATTCATTTGGGTTCCAAAAATCTCTTCTTGATATGTCTTGCAAGAATGCCTTGCAGCAATGCACAATATGTGGTATGGACAGCGGTTGCTCATGGCACATGACAGGGGACAGGAGTAAGTTATGCCTTTTAATAGAAAAAGAAGCTGGACAGGTGACCTTTGGTGAGAACAAGAAAGGTAAAATCCTTGGCTCAGGTAAGATAGGTAAGAACTCCACCAATTTCATTGAGAATGTTCTTTTAGTTGAACGTCTTAAATACAATCTACTCAGTATAAGTCAGTTATGTGATAGGGGTCACAAAGTCGTGTTTGATGCTAATGAATGTAAAATTCTTGAAGTCAATTCCAATTAAATAAAGTTTGCATGCAGGAGGGTTATTAATGTTTATCTAGGGGACTTAGATGAATATTCTAATAAGAACCTATATATGTCTGACTGCCAATTAAGTTGATTTTTCTTGATGGTGGCATCGTAGACTAGGCCATGTTAGTTACATTGTCTTGAATAAACTAGTCAAATATGAATTGGTCAAGGGACTCCCTAAACTATCATTCAAATAGAATAATAATGTGTGTGGTCCATGTACTCAAGGCAAACATACCAGAGCTCATTTAAATCTAGAACTGAACCTCTGACATCTAAACCTTTTGAGTTGCTCCATATGGATCTTTTTGGACCTACTAGACTGCCAGTCTAAGTGGCAAGAGATTTGGTTATGTCCTTGTCGATGACTACTCTAGATTTACTTGGGCATTCTTTATAGCACATAGAAATGATGCATTTTAGGAATTCCAAACTTTTTCCAGAAAAATAACACATGCAAGTAATTTTATGATTAGTTCAATACTGTCTGACCATGGTGGATAATTTGATAATACTACATTTGATGAAATTTGTAGGGAACAAGGACTAACAAGTTTTCTTCACCCCTGGACACCAGAGCATAATGGAATTATGGAAAGAAGGAACCGAACTCTAGTGCAAATGGCCCGCACCATGCTGATTGAGAGCCAATTATCAAGAAATTTTTGGGCTAAGGCAGTAAGCATAGCCTGTTACATTCTGAACCGAGCATTGGTAAGACATGTCCACAGAAAAACTCCATATGAACTACTAAAAGGTAATAAACCTAATTTGGCTTACTTTAGAACATTTGGTTCCAAATGCTTCATTCATAATAATGATAAAACTGATCTAGACAAATTTAAGGCCAAGAGTGAGTTAGGAATATTCCTAGATATTCAGATCATTCCAGAGCTTATAGGTCTTCAATGTAAAAAAATAAACTATAGAAGAGTCCCACCATATTATTTTTTATGAACATGATGGAATAGTTGACACTTCTGACTCCCATAGGAAAGATGATGTTGATGGAGAGTTTCTAGAAGCAAAGGAGGAACTAGATCTGCAAATTGAACAAGTAAGACAGACAAACAAAGCCGATCGACCCAACCTTGCATTAGGTCGACTGAACTAGGTGAGTCCTCCACAAACATAAGAGTCTTAAAAGATCATCCCATTGAGAATATCATTGGGAACTTACGTGATCCATCTAGGACCAGATCATTTTATAGAGATGTGATAGATCAAGATCTCACGGCCCTAGTTTCTCAAATAGAACCCAAAAACATCGAAGAAGCTTTAAAAGATGAATCATGGATAAATACAATGCATGTAGAGTTAAATCAATTTCAAAGAAATAAAGTCTAGACTCTAATTCCCAGGCCTCCCAATCACTCAGTCATTGGAACTAGGTGGGTATTTAAGAATGAACTTAGTGAAGAAGAGAAAATAATTATGAACAAGGCTAAACTGGTTGTCAAGGGGTATAACCAAGAATTTGGAGTAGACTTTAAAGAATCTTATGCTTCTGTTGCAAGATTAGAGGCAATCAAGATCCTCTTAGCATTTGCATGCTCTAATAAAATCAAACTTTAACAAATGGATGTTAAGAGTGCATTTCTAAATGAGTTAATAAAAGAGGAAGTTTTTGTTGAATAATCCCCTGGTTTTGAGAATGTTGATTATACTGACCATATTTTTAAACTGTATAAAGTCTTGTATGGACTAAAATAGGCTCCAAGGGCCTGGTATGACAGGCTGAGCGCATTTCTGACTAGTCAGGGCTACAGCAGAGGTACGGTTGATCAGACTTTATTTACCAAGCTCTCTTAGGGTCATATCATCATAGTTCAAGTTTATGTTGATGACATTGTGTTTGGTTCAACTAATTCTGAATTATGTACTGAATTTGTTAACTTAATGACTAGAGAGTTTAAGATGAGCTTAATAGATGAACTACAATTTTTCTTTGGACTACAGCTTACACAATAAATCGAAGGGTCTTCATCAATCAATCCAAGTATACTTTGGAGATCTTGAAGAAGTTCAAGATGGAGGATGCAAAGGCTATATTCACACCTATGAGGACAAACACTTCATTTGATGCAGATGAGAGAGGTAAAAATGTAGACCCAAAGACATATACAGGTATAATCAGATCCTTGCTCTATCTTACTATCTTTAATTAGGCCAGATATTCAATTTAGTGTCTGCCTTTGTGCTACGTTTCAAACAAGTCCTATGGAATCTCACATGTCTATTGTAAAAAGAATTATTAGGTATCTTGCTGGTTCACATGACCTAAGATTGTGGTTCCCTACATCTTGTGAGTTTAATTTTTTTTTTTTAGAAACCCTACCTGGGGAGGGTGGGAGGCCACCGCACACGAGGAGGTAAATTTTATTAATAATTGAAAAAGAATAACAATTACATCAGATGGATGCTAGGCATACCTAGCTAATCTAATCGGGCTACACCTTTAATATTTTTAGGCAGCTCATGATGAATAAAAAATGAATTACATTTGGTGCTGCACGCTAAAGAAGCTAAGGAATCAGCCACCGAGTTTGCCTCCCTATATATGTGCATAATTGTGTCTGAAGAAGAGATGTTTTTCCAGATGTCATGGACATATGTGAGGATCATCCATGGGCATAATACTTGCTTGTTAACAATCTGAACCAGAATTTTTGAATCACACTCAAGGATTGCCGGGCAAGAGGTCACATTATGTAGATAATGTAAACCATGTAGAAGGGCTCTAGCTTCAGCAATAAGATTGTTGGATTGGGCATAGTAGTGAGAAAAAGCCAGAAGCACATTGCCTTGGTAATCTTTGATAACACCACCCCCACCTGAAACACCCGTCATCTTGCAAGCACCATCCGTGTTGAGTTTGAGAGATGGCCAAGGAGGACATATCCACTTGACAATTTTAATCATTGGGTGACCTTGAGCAGCAGCTGAAATACCAAAATTTTCCAAAATATTCCGTCTACTATGATAGTTTTCCCTGAGATTAGCATTTAGAATAAGGTGTTTAACCTGCACAATGATTCTGTGGAAAAGACTTTGTTTGGATAATTGCTTTCCTTCAAATTTGGCAGCATTCCTGGCCAACCATAATTCCCACATCCCATAGCCAATTACAACAAGTGTGAATAGACCAAACATAGAATTAGTCTTTATGTTTTGGACAACATTGACAATCAAGGCTCTAGCTGAGTTTCCATAGAGCTATAGACCCTTCAGTTGGAAAGAATACCAGACAAAAGCAGCACAGTCACTAGAGAAGAATAGATGGTTAGCATCCTCCTCACCAGGGTTCTTACAGCAGCAACATTTAGAACATATAGGGATCCCAAGCCTCTTGATATTAGCATCAAGTGGAAGACAATTCTACATTATTTTCCATAAATGAACCGAGATTTTGATGGGCAGCCAATTTGACCAGAGGTGAGTCCTAAGAACATGCTTGATTAAACAGAGTTTTGCTCCTTGAGACAGATATTTGGCATGCCATCCTTGAATACATTTCTGGATAGAAGTTAAAATGCCTGCAAAATGGACTTTTTTGCTCCTGCCAAGCACTAAAGGGAAGCCCAAATATTTGGTATCATATTCAGATGCTGGCTATGCTGGGTGTAAACTGGATAAGAAAAGCACAAGTGGTTATTGTCAGTTCTTGGGAGGGTGCTTGGTTTCTTGGACTTCAAAGAAGTAGCACTCAGTTGCCCTCTCCACTGTAGAGGCAAAATATGTCGCTACAAGGAGTTGTGGAACTCAAGTGTTGTGGATTAAGCACTAACTCCAAGACTACCATGTAGATCTTAGATGTGTACTCATACTATGTGATAACTCTAGTGCTATTAATCTTACTAAAAACCCAATCCAGCATTCCAGGACCAAGCAGATTGAAATTAGGCACCACTTCATAAGAGATGAGGTTAATAAAAAGAATTTTGAACTGCACTTTATTGAAACTGAAAAATAAATTATAGATATTTTTATAAAACCTCTAAATAAAGAAAAAATTACAACCTTGAGAAGAGAATTGGGTCTATGTAGACCATTGAAGACACTTGAACAAACTTGAATGGATCTTGCATCAAGGATTGAAAATAAGCCTCTTCATGTCTCATCTCATCTAATTTCTGTCAATCCTGTCCATAGGTGTCACAATAAGGGGGAGTTGTTACTTAGTCTAGAGGAAGATAGCTCTGTTAATCTAGTGGTTCATAGGTCTTATGTTGAGGGAGAGTTGTTTTGATTTACTATCAAATTGAGGGGGAGACATCCTTGACTCGTTAAGGATAAATATAGTCATTCAGATGCATCTTCTGTCAACTCTATATCTCTCGTTCTGCCTGACTGCATCTGTTGACCAGGATAACTCACAGGCCATCCAACATTGTCGACTTGGATAGTCTCACATAAGCTATCTGCTTAACTTTCTTCAACCAATTCTGAACAAGCAGTGAATCATATCTTCTCAAGGGGAGGGCTGATGTATCGCGATGCTCGTCATTAAAACATTGTTCACTCAATTTTAAAAATTTTGAACTCTTTTATAAAAATATGATAATATAATGGACAGTCCGAGTCGATCCATAGGAATGATTTAACTTCTTTTTTAGGTAATCTATATCCCTTTTTATTAGTTGAAAAAGATAGAAGAAGATCCGCTCATAACACAAGGATGAGAAATATACTTAAAAGAGAGATAGGGTTATATACACAATTAGAAGAAAAAAGGGTTAAGGGAAAAGGGCATTTAATGCAACAACGGTTCATTTTCAATGTTACTGTTCATCAAAATCTATTATCATCTTATTTTATTTTTTGATATTTTTTAAAAAATTAAAAATCAAACCAAATAATGGGTATCAACTAGATTTGCCAAAATGAATCTAAATTAAGGGGGGGGGAAATGCAAGAATAAAACAATCAACGCTATGAACAGTAACGAGGGCCGAATGAAATTAAACAAACATTAACAAAATATTAATCACTTAATCATTCATCAGGTAGCAGTTGAAATGGAGTTAACAAGAAGATTATATTCAATCTATTCAAACAAAATGACATCATATGAAACCCAAAGTTGAGAGAGACAGAGTATTCGGAGGGAAAGAAGAACATAAAAATAATAATATCTCCACTAAGTTGCTAGGAAATAAAGAATTTATAGAGTGCTTTGTAAATGGAATTGAACAAAAGACAAATAAGATCATCGAAAGAACTAGATAAATTAGTAAAAGAAAAAAAATACAAAAGAGAAAGGAATTAAAAAACAAGAACTGAGGGAGATAACGAAGAGGCGTCGCCCTCATCGTGCCTCCTCTTCACACCACGGATGCCCAAACAACACCAAAGACGAACAAAAGCCAACTCCCGTGCACAGCTTTCTTAGATTTCTTTTGTAGGGAAAAGTCTCCACTCAATCACCGCCTTCCTGTCGCTAATCCTCCGTCTCTCCCGTGCATCACGCAGCTGATTTCATCTTTTATCCTCCGCCATTACCATCCCACGGCCCCTGGAGACGTGTCCTGCTAATCATGCGAATCCATCGCATTCCTTCCTTAACCAGGTGAACGGAAGCGCTCATCCCGCCATGCGGGCGAACACCTCACGTAGCAGCACGCCCTCTGCCGCATCGCCACGTCCACGCCCACATCTCACGCACTAGCCGATCATGCCATCTAGAATCCCGTTGCGTCCGGGCACCGCCCAACTCGACGAGCTGCCGCAGTGCTCCCACATAAGCGCCTGCATCCTCCTGCTCATGCACGCCTCCGCGTTCGTAACGGCTGCCAGCGAACTGCCACATGCAACCACCGCACCAGCTCGACACTAGCCACCTTGCCGTAGTCGCGTCCCTCTCTCTCGTTGGCGTTGCCATCTCCCATCGTTATCCCGCTTCGTTGGCGTTGCCATCTCCCATCGTTATCCCGCTGCAGCCTGCAGCCATGCAACATCCGCCTTCTACGCAACGCTTCCACATGCCGTTGTTCTTCCCAGAACCGACGTCATGTTTCCACCGTTTGCCACGCATTTGCCTTCATGAGCCATGCAACGCATGTATTACACCAACAACCTTCACGTCCACGTTAGAACACCAACTGCAACAACCTGCCACGGGCCATGCAACAAATTAATTCCAACTTTTGCCCTGCCATAAGAAGAAATGAATACGTGACTCCAGATATATAATGTTGTTAACACATAAAATATTAATTAATGTAAATCTTATTCACATATATACACTGAAGTTTATTATTATTTTTTTACAAATTACACCCCAACATTTGTTATTTTCCATGAAAACTCACATATTAATAAAAATATATGTTTGTGAAAATTTTCACACATAATCAATACATTACTTATAATTATCTTCCAAACATATAGAAATAATATGTAAAAATATGAACTTATCAAGGGCCCATGACAGCCGGTTGGCTGCTCATACTAAGGGAGAGTTTGAAAATAAAAATTTCTTTTTAAGGAGATGTAAATAGCTTTTAATTGTCTCTTCAAATGGCTGTGTGGTTTAAGGTTAATAGGCTATTCAGTCTTTGATTAGGATAATATGAAAAAGGCCTAACACAGATTTAATAATGTTAAAATGGTCTTGAAAATTTCTGCCCATAAACCCTCACAAAATCTGAAAATTAAGGATCAAAGGGCCATCTTTATTAAAAGACTTTAAGGTAAGTATTGGCCTTAAACATCAATCAGTCTTGTTCAAATTCAAGGGAAACATGTAGAGCAATGGCTTGGACTCACTGAACAACCGGATACATTTCATCTGAGACGTGAGGTGGTTCGTGTCAAAATGTGATGTCCAAAGTTATCTCTGTGAAAAGAGTTGAGTAAAATGAATAAGGCAGAGCAATGATTTGGTTCACTGAGTAATTGGGTCACTTCACTTGAGACGTGATGTGCCTCACGTAAAAAAGGTGTTGCCAATATTACCTCTGTTCAAAGGAGTTGAAGTAGGTTGGTTAACCCACTGAGTAACTGGAGATTCAAGCATCTAACCAATGCGTTTCCTCACGTAAAAAGGTGTGGTTCAACTTGACTACTCTATCAAAAAAATAATAATTTAAAAAGGGAAAAAATAAAAATAAAAACATGTTTTCCTTTCTAAACAAGATCTGGACGGTATTAATGTTTAACTTCAATACTAGTTAAAGTCATCTTTAAAGGGGTCTATGTCATCTTAATGTGAAGGTTGACGGAGGATTTCAGGCAAAATATGAGAGACATTTTTTAATTTATTAAGTTTGTAGGAGGTAATCTTCTTTAGGGATCTTGATTAGTGGACTAGGAGTTATTAACTTTAAACCATAAGAGTTAATAAAGAGACTTTACTAATAACTCTTTAAAAGGACATTCTTAATCTAAATAACCCCTGGCTAGAGAAGCTTATTGGCGGTCTGGGCCACCCAGCCTTCAGTCCATGCTTAGTTAAGGCCAATCCACAACCCAGTTTAACCTTGGTCGACCTGAATACTTTGTCCACAGCCCATTAGATCTTGGTCGAACACGGTCGACCCTCATTTCTTCTTAAAAAGGGCTTGAACGGTTTTGCCATTTTCATTCGCCCCTTTCTCTTCTGACCGTCTATCTCCGGGGCTTTGCCAGCAGACCCTAATTTCTTTCTCCCAAGCCTCCAGCTAAGTCCTTTCAACTTCTCTGAGCTTCATTTGTAGCCCTCCATGGCATCGTCCTCCAAGAAGCGGAAGGCATCTGCTCTGGAATCTGCCCGAAGGATTTTGCCTCCGCGATGCATCGATTTTCAAGATAAAGAACTTTAGGAGATGTTTCCATCTCTCAAACCTTTCTTTGATGCTCAAGGTTGGATCCCTTTTCTTTCTTATCACACTCGATACTATCCTTCCTTGGTTCTTCAGTTCTACAACAATATGCACATCAATGAACGAAAAGTTCTAATCTCTGTAGTCAAAGACAAGACATTTCAGGTCTGCCCAAAGCCATACCATCGAGCCTTAAACATTCCGATGGTGTCACTCTAGAACTAGCAGACATGGACCCTGAGGTTGCTTACTCAACAATGACAAAAAAATTAAGTCTTGATCCAAACCTTGCCCTCCTATCTAAGTTGAATGCCAATACCTTCCCACATTTGCAAAGGTTCATGCATCATATCTTCACAACTATCATTTACCCTAGAGCAAGAGCCCGGGAACAAGTCACAAAATCATAGATTTCTATTCTATTATCTGTTTGATGCTGATCCAATTTCCTTGCCTATTCTTATGCACCTGCTCATTGTCTCCTATCATGAAAATCCCAAACGATCACTGCCTTATGCCTCTCATCTCACAGAAATTTTCAAGTATCACAACATTGATCTTTCAAATGAACATTATATTGAAATTCCTTCCAACAATGTATATACCCACCACTCCATTCAAACATTCATGCATTTCAAAAAGGAAGGAAACTTTGTTGTTCGAATCCCTCATCACCATATTCAACCTCCTGCTCCTCAAAATCCAGCTCAAGCTGACATTCCTCCCATTGATGATCCAACTGATGCATCTACTATAGAGCCCATGGACATTGCATCTTAGCCACCTCCTCCTATGGCTAAGCTATGTTTATATATTGTGGTCTATGTACCTAGGCCACCGCCCACTAGTCCACCTTCTCCACCTAGACCAGTCGAGGAATCTTCTCCTCCACCTGCACCTACTAATACAGAAGATACTCTTCATCCTCCTCCACAAGCACATATCCCTTCATCACAAGCTCAGGTAGGCCCTTCTACAACTCCTATAGTGCCACCTACATCCTCCAGTCTACCTCCTGCTTGGTACCAGTTACTCCATTCCCAATTCTCTCAACTAAATGCCAGACTAGACCACATTGAGTCCAGTATCCATGAGAGAGTGGACCACATTGACAATAGCATCAGAAGCACTCACCAACAGTTATTTGAAGCCAATTTTGATCTGACCAACATCAGGGATACTTTCAAAAGCATGGACAGATCTTTGAGGCACATGAACCAAGACATCTACCATTTGAGTTTGGAGGCTCAAGCCTTTCGAAGACAATTCTATCCCGATTCTGTTGAAGGAGGAGATCTAGAAAGTGTAAATCAAGGACCTCCACACTCAACACCTCAGCCTCGAGGGAGACCATTTCCAAGACCCTTGCTGCTGCTTCTAGCGATTGTTATGATGCTGTCAAAGGGAGAGAGATGGATGAGTCAGTTAGGAAATCTTTTTATCGTGATAGATTGAGTCTTCTTGTTCCAGTCTGAGTCTGTAAGAAAAGTAATTGAGTCTTCTCGTTCTGGTCTGAGTCTGTACTTTAAGCCCGAGTCAGTGAGTTAGTTTAGTAAAAGTCTTGATGTAATGGTCAAAGTCTGAGTCTTAAGTATGAGCTTCTAAAATCTATAAAAATTTCTATTTGTTATCTCTATTGACATAAGTTTCTTGAATGATTGCCTGAATTTATGCAAATTGATGTTTTCATGTGTATGAATTGAACTTAATATTAATGACTCATAGTTGCCTCATCAAAAAGGGGGAGAATGTTGTCTAAATATTTTGATGATGACTGAACTATGATTCATTATTCTCCTTTTTGACTCACAATGTTTGATAAAGTAAATATGTATATCTCAGATAGTGAAATCAGAAGATAAAAATGAAGAAGACAAAAGGAAGAAGTTGAAAAAAAAATGTGGTGAATCTAGAAAAATAGAGCTAACAATTATGGACCCAAGTTTACTTGGGTACCAAAGTCATCGTGAGAATTGTTTTATTTTTGCAGGTCTATATGAAGGCTAAGGAGAATAAATGATATCTGGACAGTGATTGCTCCAGGCACATGACTGGAAATAAAGAGCTCTTCACAAACCTACATGGAAAAGAAAGAGATACAATTATTTTTGGGGGACAAGATAGAGGTAAAATCATAGGAAGTGGAAGAATAGGTAAAAATTCTAAAAATTCAATTGACATTGTCCTTTCGGTTAATGGATTGACTCACAATCTTTTGAGTATTAGCCAACTTTCTGACAAAGGTTACAAAGTAATTTTTGAATCTTCACATTGCCAAGTTGTAGATAAAACTTCAAATCAAATAAAATTCGTAGGAAATAGAAACGACAATGTATATACGATAGATTTAGATGATACTTCATGCAGTAATCTTTGTTTCGTTGGAAATAATTCCGGCGATGCTTGGTTATGGCACTACCATTTAGGACATGCAAGTTTCAATGTTCTCTCTAAATTGTCTTGAAAAAAATTTGGGACAGATTTGCCAAATTTAAAATTTGAATCCAATAAAATTTGTGAAGCATGTAGTAAAAGAAAACAAACTAAGACTTCTTTTAAAAGCAAGAACAGTGTTTCAGTTGAAAGACCCTTGCAACTTCTCCATATGGATTTATTTGGACCTACCAGGACACATAGTCTTGGAGGTAAACTTTATGGATTTATTCTTGTAGATGATTTTTCAAGATACTCTTGGGTGTTATTCTTAACTCATAAGAATCAAGCCTTGCAGGAATTTGAAGACCTGTGCAGAAGAGTACAAAATGAGAAGGGATACGACATACAGACTATCCAGAATGATCATGGTAAGGAGTTTGATAACCATAACTTTGATGAATTTTGCAAGAAGCAGGGGTACACTCATAACTTCTTAGCACCAAGAACCCCTTAACAAAACGGAGTTATGGAAAGAAAAAATAGAACACTGGTGGAGATGGTTAGAACCATGCTATCAGAAAATGGTCTTCCAAGATATTTCAGGGCTGAAACAGTCAACACGGCCTATCACATCACTAATAGAGCTATGGTGGTTGGGACACCGAGGATCGGCACATGACTACGGAGGATTTGGCACGGCACCACCGTAGCATTCAGCATATTTGACATCACTATAATTTATTAGCTTTTATTAGAGTCAATTGAGTCCATTTTAAGTCCTGTATGCCCTAATGGGCCTATTAAATAAGGCCCAAAGGGCCATTCTTGAGTCTAGTCTAGTTCTGGGTCGAAGATAGCTTACGTTCACCACCTCGGATAGCGGGGTGATTATTTGATTTCCAAGGGCAATCATGGTCATCTGTACCATTGGCTCACCCTATAAATAGGGGCCAAGGGATCACTTGTGTAGAGAATTTTTGAAGAATAAAATTAAAGAGTGCATTTTCCTCTCTTGGCTCCCCCTCTCTCTATCTCTCTTGCGCCAACTCCCTCTCCCCTCTCTTCTTAGTGGACTGCGCCCCCCATCTCCCCTTCCCCTTTCCCCTCTTCAACTCTTCTTTCCATAATCTCCTCCCTTCCCTTTCTTATCCCTACCCAAACCTACCTCCCCTTTCCTTTCCTAGTCGGACTAGGAAATCTTCTTCCCCTTTCTTCTTATTCCCTTTCCCTCTCCACCACGAAATTCATAATTCTATTTCCCTTCTCACAAATAATCCCCACCCTCCATCTTCCCTAGATCCCCCGTCAACCCTCCCCAGCCCTTGGATTAGGGTGCCCCTCCCTCTTTCCCCTTAACCCTAGCTGCCCTCCCCCATCTTCCCCCCTCTCCCTTGGCCGCCCTCCTCCCCTGCCATAGCTCTTTCTCCCCGCTGCCCCTCCACAAGAGTCCTCTTCTCTATCACAACAACCCCACAGCCTCCCCCCACAACTCACCCCCACCGAGTAGCATCCCTGCATCGACAGGCCTACGCATGCACACCAAAGTGGATAACTTCCTCACCTCCACCTCAAAGCATGGAATCACTTCCCCAATGATCCAGGGCCGTCACTGGCACTCCAAGGCTTCCTTGGGTCGAGCCCTCACCCATTACAGTGTTCCGGCATCACCTCGCCTCGCCACGTCTCCAGGAAGTGACTTACAGGACCCTCTGCCTGCTACCTACGATCCGTTGGGAATGAGCATTTCTTCCACCCCTCCGGCGACTCCGGACAACAGCATAACTTATCTGGTTCGGAGAGGACCCCTTCCCCGCCATACCCACTGAAGGACGTGACCGGGAGCTTCCCCGATAAACCGTATCATGCCAGAGATCAGAGCGTGCGGTGCTCAGTCCTCGCAGGGTCACTTGTGACCAGTCTGGGATTCCGGTGACACCACCAGCACCCCGGCCATCTTCTGGCCATTTCCTTCGACCAACGTTCTCTCACGACACCACCGGGCTGCCTCCACCGAGCTCCATTGCCATCCAACAATGCTGCGACCTCCGTCCACCTCGTTTGTTACAGGTCAGGCTTTGTTGTTCTATTCTGTGCGACTGTCAGCGTCCCCGCTACTTCCTCCGCCATCTTCTTTGCTCTGCTCCGACGGGTCTGCACCTATTTTGGGGTCAACGTCAGCGAGTCCTCTGCCACCCCTCTAAAGTGGAGTGTCAATTGGCCACCGGAGGCCATCGTCCTGCCCTCTCCTCCACGACTGCGCAGCTTTGCACAATCAGGAACAGAACCTACAACAGAGCACTATCGGACCCGTCACGGATTACAGTGATGTTGGCTTCCCTCCCGCTTTCTGGAGCATGCCTACACATTCCCTTTTGCACCTGGGAGCTGACGGAATCGTCATTGAACCACCGGTTTGGACGTAGCAGTGGGAACACCGAGGTTCTATCCTGCAAGATAGATCTCCGGACAGCATGGCCCTCTCCCCGTCCCCGTGTCCCCCCTCCTACGTGAGGGTAGTTCTGTACTTTCTATCCCCGTCCCCACGATCCCCTCCTTGCGTGGAGTGATTTTTTCCATAAGGCTGTACTCCCGGGGCCCCAAGCTTCATCGACGCAGCGTGACCACCGGGTGTGCACGCTTCCCGGCTCGCCCTCGTCTTGGACCGGAGCTGAACCTTCTGGTCCAGCTAGGTACGTATGGTCACCACCTTTCTCAATTGCTACTTTTCACGTATTTATTCCGCGTAGTGCCGTTGTGAGAGAGGGCCCATCCCCAAAATTTCAATGTCACGTAAGTCCTTGCTGCCAGGTGAGACGAGTGCACATTGAACCGAGCCCTCTGCATCAATTTGCCAGGTTTAACCTGAGTGCCCTTCCCTTCACCCTCGGGTCAGTCTCCACCACACTCCTCATGGTTCAGACCATGTCCAACATCCCACGAGTCTCGACCTGCTCGGCCATCTCTTGGTCACCCTAGGAATCACCATGCGTGTGTGTTTGTCACGCCGTCTAGACTGCATTGCTCGAGTGTGCTTGGTTGCCCCCTAGAATCTAGTTCCGACTCGGGATTCATCCCGCATCAAATTTGGTATCAGAGCAAGTTTGTCGACTTGCCCTTGCTTGTTGAGTCCTAGGCCGGCTTCCACCTCTAGTGGTCTTCTTCTTTAGTCCGTCTCACCATTCCCTTCACTCTCCAATCATCCGCATGGCCACTCGTAGTGGCACTCCTTATCAACCCTCGGGGCAATCCCCCATGGCCAATCAAGGCCAACCTTCCCACCCTCCAAATGAGTCCCTCTTAAGGCATCAACCCCAATCCATTCCTCCCACTAATGGGGGAGATTCTTCCTTGCTCGACACTCTCCTCGAGCAATTTCGTCATCTCAACAGGTAGATGGATACTATCTCTGAAAAGCTAGATCGCCATGACACCCGTCTAGCCCGAATTGAGAGAGAGCAACCCAAGGGGTATCCACCTCAAGATCAATACCTCGAGGATGGTATGGGAACTTTTCCCTGTCGTGCTCCAAGAGTGCAACGCCCCATGGGAGGCGACGAGAGTTGACCGAGAGAGCCCCTTGAGGATGCACTCCACCGTCTTATCAAGCTGGATGCTCCCACCTTTGAGGGGTCACACAAACCCCATGACTACCTTGATTGGGAATCATCTCTCGATCAATACTTCGAGTGGTATCCGATGCCATAGGAAAAGAAGGTCCGGTATGCTAAATACAAACTCCAAGGCTTGGCCAAAACATATTGGCTCAATGTTGAAAGTCTTAAGAATCTTCGAAGGGAGACCCTTATCTCCACCTGGAACCAAATGAAGGTCACCCTTAGGCAAAAATATCTTCCACCAACCTATTGCCAAGATGTCCTAGATGAGTGGCACAGCCTTACCCAATAGGGAAACTCTGTGGCCGAATATATTGGGGCCTTTGATAGTTATCTTCTACGGTGTGGGGTCCAAGAGGACACCATTGTTACTTTATCCCAGTTTCCAAAAGGGCTATCCACGTATATGAGGTGAGAACTCCATTTGAGGGAAGTCAGAACCCTCGAACATGCGTACCAAGTGGCAAGCGATATAGAGAGATTTTATCAAGCTCCTCGAGCTCACCCTCCGCACCCACCGGAGTCTCGTCCTACCATCACCCGTCTAGGAGGTACCCCTACCACGAGGCCTACCCCCATTCTTGCTATCCCTACTCCTGTCACACCATCGCCAACCACTACCCGACCACACATTCCCCACCCGACAGGTGCCCCATCTCATCAGCCTTCCCTTGGAGGCCAATCTTTTAGGAGGGACGACAAGGGCAAAGGAGTTGCCACTGATTCCCCCTCGCCATCCCAATCCGCCAAAAATTCATGCTACAAGTGTGGCGGGTTCGGGCACTTCGCAAATAGCTGCCCTAGTCGAGGCCTCTCGAGCCTCATCATTGAAGAAAAGGAGGGGGTCTCACCCCAAGAAGTCACTGGGGAAGAAGTCGTTGAATATATACCAGAGTAATCTTTGATTGACCAATTCGAGGAGTCCGATACCATCGAGGGAGCTCCCCCTCACCCTCCGGTCATTGTTGGGGTCATTCATGATATGACACCCCAGGAGATTCCTCCTCCTCCTCCCATCATTAAAGCTGATTGGCACTGCAATACCCTTTGCAATACAGTCACCATAGTTGGAGGCCAATTCTGCTCTGTTCTCCTTGATTCCGGTAGTGCTGTCAATCTTGTGTCTACTGACTGCATTGCCCACTTAGGCCTACCCATCCTTCCCCATCTCCGGCCGTATGCGGTGGGTTGGGTCGATGACACTTCTCGACCGATTGATCTAATTTAATCCTGTTCCCTTGCACTTTAGTAGCTATCGAGAAAATGTCTGGTGTGATGTTCTCCCTATGGACCTTAGTGGCATTCTCCTCGGTAGACCATGGATGTATGATGTAGACATTTGATATTTTGGTCATGCCAATCTATGCACTTTCATGTACAAGGGGGAAACTATCATCATTCAAGCTTTGCCACCCCTGCAGTTTCTATCATCCGAGAAGAGGCTAGCTCGGCTCGTCCCCTGCCTACCATTCCCCACTTCAACACTTTGGTCTCGAGTCCCAGCATTCCTAGCCATTGTCCCCAATCCATTGTCTGCTTCCCTACTCTACTTCACCTTGAGAGTCCAATCCCAAAGCAAGCACAAGAGAGCAAGCAAGGATCTAGGCGGCGGGGACGAACACTAAAATTCCATATAGGGGCTCGAGTGATCATTCGGGCAGAGTGGCTTCCATCTCAGATCCCTCCTCACTCGGACATTTGTGGGATTGGACTATTTCTGGTCACGAGGAAACTAGGCCCTAAAGCATATCATATGGAGATACACAAAGGGTACATGTTGGGCTCCGTGTTTAACTGGGCCGATCTGATGCTATATGAGGAAGCGGCAGCAAGATCCCGAGAGAACCTCGAGCCTGACCCTTCCTTGGAGAAATACCCACACATGGAGAGTCCAGGAGGGCCGAGAGCATGGCGCAAGCGCAAGGGACAAATACGGGGAGAGCACATCTCGAGGAGACGGCACCGTTCATGCCTAGTCCATCCCGTGACCAAGCTTTAGGTAGCAACTATGAGGATCAACCTAGGAGGATTGCAAGCTCGGGCTAGACCAATAGCACTCCACTCGACGGATTTGAGTTCTCCCCACCCTGGGGGAATTGGTGGGGACACCGAAGCTCGACACACGACTACGGAGGATCCGGCACGGGACTGTAGATAGATGAATGTGCCACCTTCCAAATAAGCAATGAAATGAACACTAAAGCATGTGGGAATATCACCTCAGAAATGAATGATAAAGCAGTAAAAGAACTAACACCAACACACGCCATGGGTGTGGAGCAATGATGTGAATGATGTAAAGGAAAACACATACTGTGGGTGTAGAGCAATTAAAAGGAAAGCAACAAACAAGTAAAGAGAGGTGATGAATACCCAAAAATAAGATTTGTGATCGCCACCAAAGCCCGTAACGCAGTGAAAACCACACTCTGTACCTTAGAAAGAGTTTGAGTGAAGGCACACTCGTGAGGGGGGAAGAACATAGGTGCATGATAGAAGACGGTCTCCTCAAGGCCGCTACTTGAATAAGACGGTCGTAGGAAGGCCGCTACCTTAGGAAACGGTCCGCAGATGACCGCTATCAACACCCAGAAACTAGAATGTGGGAACTTGATCCTCCCTCCCTTCTGGCCGGCCAAAAGGGATGGGCCTCGTGTTATGAGCACAGTAAACCTACAAAAGTATGTAGAACACCACAGAAAGCAATCAAATTAGACCCAAGGATGTGCAATATCCACAAACCAATAATGATCTATATGCATAAAAGGAAGGGCCAATACCTGGGGGTTGGTGGTTTTTTAACCCCTGTGGGACGTGAAAACAGTAGGAGGGTGCATATGAATATGTTATGAACACGAAAGAACGTGGGAGATGGGAAGAAATAAATGCTATGACGATGCAAAGATGACAGAGAATCACTAGAAAAGACACACAAAAACACAAAGAAAATCGGCTACTCCCTGAACCAAATGACTTGAGGACGCAAAGACACGACTCTCCCTGGTTGAGAATCGCTGTAGAGTACGGTGGCACTTCGTGGCGAGCTCCAAAATTCTCCTTCTCCGAGTATGAAGTCAAGAGTTCTATTTATAGACTCCCAATACCCTAGCTCGAGTTGGAGGGATAATTGCGAGAAAATAGCCCCAAATCCTGATAAATCTTAAAGATAGTATTACCAAGTATCTCTGGGGTCGATCAGGACTCTCTAGAGATCGAAATCCTCAGAGAAAAAACTAGTTTAAGGACTCTATTTCATGCAGGATAGAGAGGCAACAGGCCAGGCGAGGTGGACACTAGGCCCCAGAAGGCGGTCTCACGATAGACCACCACCATCAGGTAGCGATCTCGCGACTGACCGTTATCTGGGTGTCCATTTGAAAAAAAATAAAAATAAGAAAAATGCTCATATTAATCCTGAAACCAAGCCTTATCTAGGCCCATTAAGCCCAAATAGCGACATATGCGAGAAATTGAGCCCAACCAGGGAGAAAAACCCATAAAAATAGGCCCATAATTAGTTCAAAATGACCCAATAAATAGTGAACAACCTGGGACATCATTAAATAAGGATAAGAAAATGACCCAACTTACCGGCATAAAATGGGTGGCAACAGATGCTCCTCCTTAACACCCACTTTGTAGGGGAGCAAGCGGAGGTGAAGCGAAAGTAAAAATGGAACATGGAGATGAAGCGGAAATGCAGCAAAGCAGACCGAAAAGCGGGCGTTAAGGTAAACGACACCCATCCCAAACCAACGAGCGATAGAAATCTTCCGAAAAACTCCGAACCAATCACAAGGAACGGTCAAACCGAATGACCCAAGCTTGGAGGAACTAACTAACTAAAGGAGAAAACACGGCCAACCTTATCAGTGGAACGCACAGCTGATAGGTTATCAGAATAAGCAGGAAAAAGTAAAGAGACAAGAGACTAAACTCCAGACAAGAATCCTCAGTCAACCAGACCGAGCAAACAGATCAGAGAAAATCTTCCAACTCAGAGTGGAATACTTCTCCTTACCCAAAACCATGGACGCGCGATTATCCACTATCAATAAGACACTTCGAAGAGATCAGGGGACAAGAATGCTCAAAGATGCGCATGATGCATGATGGGCTAAAATAAAAGAAAATATTAAAACAAATGCAAAGAAATCATAAAATAGAAAATACTCGAGGTTAGTATTGCTAGACCGGAATAATCAGGGTCAAGACACTATCTGCAACCACAGCGTGTAAGATAGAACCATCGTCCCCTAATTTCTTCAACCTAACGGCCTATCCAATGATTAAACATGTGCACCTAGGTCATCATCGTTTTTGTTAGAGGGGAACATCAGATCCCAGAACACATGAATGACCAACCGGTTCTCGAGATAATATATCATAGTTACCATATAGTAATGCATAAAGGGATTTAATAGATCGAGATACTTACCTGACTTACCTGTCGAAATGGAGGAAGCGATATGTAACGTGATGAGATAGATTTGTCATTTCCATAGAACACCATCAATCAACCATCCAAGATATCAAAATAAGGGTACCATGGTAAGGCCTAATGACTGCATGAGCATGACGATATAAACAAACATGGGGCCCACGTAGGAGGTGATCTTTGCATGACCGCCGCCTCCCGGTAGCGGCCAGTCGTAAGTCCGCTACTTGGAGGTCGGTTTCAAAAAATAGAAAACCCCTTTCTTCCCTCTCATTCACGCACACTCCCTCTCATTACCACACCATTCTCACCTCGCTCGCCCACCCCCGTTCGCACCTCGTCGGCCTCACACACACACATCTTCACACACCCCTACCTTCTCTCTCACGATTGGAATGGGCTTGAAGAAGCTTACGAGGCGGTTCATGCGCCGGATAGCAGAGGAGGAGGTCCAACCACCGCCGGTGGACCGTACGGGAGAAGACCAACGGCCGCCGGCAGAAGTCGAGGAAGGGGACCTTCCACAGCCTCTAGAGCGCCTGAGGAGGTAGAAGCACATGATGAAGGCAGAGACGCGGCGGTGGCCAAGGAAACGACCGCCGGAGCTCCACCATATGAGGTAGGTCGTGAACTTCAAAAAACCATTTTTTCAATTTCAAATCATGGAATGAGCAATGGATGGAGGGGAAAGAGGGATATGAACCCCATGAGATGATTTGCAGGGCCCCATGGGCCATTTTCATGAGTGGGGAGACGTCGTCCATGGCGGCACGGAAGATGGCGGTCTCACCAGAGATAGTCACCTCAAGAGATGGTCTAAAGAAGACCGTTTCCTGAAGAGGCAGCCCAAACCCGACCGTTACTTGATAAGGCGGTCTAAAGAAGACCGCCACCTGCCAGGCCAAGCATTTTTTTAATTAAATATGTGTTACTGATATTAGATATTCAATGTGTGTAAGGAAAGCGCTGAACCAGGATCTCTTGGTTGCAGGTCCAAGTAGTGTACCTCGCAATGCCAAACTTTCAGCGAGAGAGTTTAGCAACGATGGGCTTCGCAGAGTTCCTCGGCTTGGAGGTGATGAGACTAGACGCAGCACTGCTCTTAGCGCTACATGACTGGTGGGACCCAACTAGCCGGACATTTCTATTCCCGTGGGGACACATAACCCCCACGTTGGAGGACGTGGCGAGGATCATCGGGTTGAGGGTTGCCGGGGCACCAGTCAGCAGTCACACGTACTTGGATTATCTGGAGCCAGCACAGCGCCTACTTAGGCTAGAGTTGTTGCGGCCAGGACGTGCGTCATCCGTTCTATCGAGGGCCAGGCTACAAGAGAGTTTGGGACTGCGAGGAGCAGCCATCACAGTGGGAGAGTTGTCGGAGCAGCACCTCCAGCACTTGATAGACATGGTGAGGGAGAGGGTAGTGGCCGGACCAGGGCCTAAGGTAGACATGGTGCTTCGGAGGTTCTTAATGCTGATGTTCGGGAGGCTCCTTTTTGCGACGTGGGCAGATGGGGTGAGCTGCTGATTGCTCCCCCTGCTGGAGGACTTAGACATAGGGGGGGCTTACGCGTGGGGTGCGACTACACTTGCCTTCCTCTTCGACTCCCTCAGCACCACCACTCGGTGGACGATGTTGTGTGGGTTTTTTCCACTCCTTCAGGTAAACCTAACTCTTTATGCTTATGAAATTGCTATTTGACTTTACTATATGTTGCTGTACTGACACGCGTGATGCAGGTGTTGACTTACGTGCACCTGCCTGGCCTAGGGAGAGGACAGGAGGCGTACCCTGATCGAGTACCCATTGTGAGGCGATGGGTAGCGGCACGTGACATGGGCTCGCTCATACGTCAGGTGCGAGCCATCCAAGATGACATTGACAACCTGCCGTATGCATCGGTAAAACCTAAACCCAAACTCTAAATACAAATGCATGCTTACTTTGGACACTAATACCTGATCTGCCTTACTTTTTTAGGTCCGCTGGACACCTTAACAGGGTGAGGGACACGAGGGACAGCCATGGGTAGAAGATGGCCTTGCTTACTCCGGCTAGGAGATTTGGCTTCACTACATAAACATCGTGGAGCCGCTCCACCACCAGCTCATCATGAGGACACAGGGGGTACGTCAGCCAGTCGTCCCCTTCCCGGGAGAGGGAGTTGAGGAGGAGCGCGTGGGGCGACACTCACATGGCCTTTCGGGACCCGTTGACTGGGTAGTCCACGCAGGGAATCAGATTCGAGACTGGGCACGACGGGGCCGAGTGGTATGGGCCCGGGCAGAGACTGACGAGGCCTATCTGACGGCCTACGCACGGCGCTACGGGAACCTGGTTTTCCATGGCACAAGACGACTGGTACAGACTCTCAACCCTATGATTTTATTAAATGCTTATGATTATGATGCACTGACGTTTGACACTGTGAATATGCAGTTCGACCCCCAGGGACAGATCGTGGAGCTTCTGGGGCTCCTCCACTCGAATGTTCAGCAGCGAGATGAGCTCCGACACTCATTGGACCTTTTGGTAATTAAGCTCCTTTTACTCTTAGCCTTAAATGCAATGTGGTGCTTATGAGACTAACTTGTTTCTACATACAACGTGCCGAGGGAACCCATCGTCATGGACCAGATGCTCTATCCTCTTCCACCCATTCTCCAGCTAGTCAGATTGAGTGAGATGTAGAGTTTGCACGAGCAGTTGTGCCGGCCGAAGAGGCCGAGGCTTCACTCGTCGAGAGGGTAAGACATGCCAGCTCCCCTTTAAGTCTACTGCTAGAGGCAAATTATGAACTAATGGATGAATTTGCAGGCGAGGAAGCTAGAGGTAGCCCTGAGCGAGGTCACCCAACTACAGGAGGAGCTAGCCGGGGTGAAGGCCATGGCAGCAGAGACGATGAGCCTTCGTGCAGAAGTAGCTGAGGCGGCACACCTTTGCGAGGAGGTGGAGCGCCTTCGTGTGGAGGTGGCAGGGGCGGAGCGTTCTCGGCTGCAGATTAGGGATCTTAGGTCTGAGATTAGAGGGCTGGAGAGAGCACTCCTGCTGGTAGGCATATAGTGCCCACGTAGTGGGACCCCGAGTGGTGCACACAGTAGTGCCTACAGAGATTACCTTACCGGTTCCTCTGGCCATTAGAGGAACGAGGAGGAGGAGGAGCGACGCCGAAGACGGCGAGAGGAGTGGAGCATGGCCATGGGCCCACCAGGGAAGTGGCATGAGGATACCGATGACAGCGGGGGTCCTGGAGAGGGACCGACTTGAGAGCTATATTTTTCGTTTTCTCTTCTTTTTTGCTTGAGACATATGTGTATATGCTTTTGACTTAAATGCAATGAAGATAGACTTAATGAGATGACTGCACGCTAACACTAGCGAGACTGACTTTGTATGAATGACCAACCTACCGATAGGCGGAGAGAGCAAGAGAGAAATGCGGACTTATAGATAGGAACTAAGCAGAGCAAGACTTGAGGGTCGGGAGATGTGTGCAGGACAGGTGGCCAAGAGGCGGTCCTTGGAGGACCGCCACCTAAAATGGCAGTCTTGCGATGGACCGTCACTGTAGGGACGAGATATGGGGAGAGGAAACAAGAAGGCGGTCCATAAAAGACTGCTAACTCAAGAAGCGGCCACATTCTGACCGCTATCTGGGATGGAAGTGAACCTATCATAGGAACGAGGAGACGGTCTCATGCGTGTTGTGTCCCTGTGTTTTGATGATGTCAACACTATGACTCATCCGTTCTTGAGGATCATATGTTTTGATGATGTCAACTATTGTCAACTGCTGATTCGTAAGTTTCACATGTTTTGATGCTGCTAACATTTTTGATAATGATAAATACATGTGCATCAATGAGTGTTTGTGAAGATAGTTTGTGAAGACATGTTGTTTTTGAACAAAAGAATGGCCAAAAGCTTGATTTCGATGAAGTGGAGTCAACTCCATTATGATTTGGAGTCGACGCAGCCAAGCAGATGATGCTGCCAGCTATCGCTGACAAATGTTCAGCCAACAGTGAAAAATATCAGCTAAGGGTGACAAATAGGTCCATATGGGTGAAAAATACCTTCTAAGGCTGATATATGGACAACAGAGCAAAGTGCAGTGAAAAGCGTTGAAGCGGCGTCGACGCAATAAGACCTTGACGTCGATGCAGGCATGATGAAGCTTGCAATGTGAAAAATGGAGCAAAGGCGACGGTTTAAGGGTGACAAATAACTTGTCAAGGATGACAAATAGGCAGCAAGGCTAACAAATAGCTCCATATGGGTGATATATGGGCTGCAAGGCTGAATTGCATAGAAAGCTTAGAAGATGTGTTAACGCCATGAGGCCTTGGCGTCGATGTAGGCCGTTCAAGCTTGCAAGATAGAATTGTCAAAGTCAGGGCGATGGCTGTTTGTGAATAAGGCTGACAAATAGCTGCCTAGTGCTGACAAATAGGCAGTTGGAGTGACAAATAGGTCTTCATGGGTGAAAAATGCATTGTAGCGATGAATCCTTCACACTTCTCCTCATTGCATCGATGCCAAGGCTACTTACATCGATGCAGTCAGAGATGCAGTCAAAGACGCAGTCAGCAGCAACAAGTCAAGTAGCGTTGACGCAACACTTCAACAACGTCCACGCAGCCAAGCCTGGACAGAAGAAATAGAGCTGACAAAAATAAAAACCATTGCAACGTCTATGCAACGTCTAGAGGAGTTGACGCAGCCAACAGACGACTTCAAGCAAGCTAACACGGCTACGTTGACGCAGCGCTTCAACAGCGTCGACGCAGCCAAAGGGTGACTTCATACAAGCCAACAAGCAACAACATTGACACAGTGCTCCAATAGCGTCAACATAGCCATAGGAGCCAACTTCAGACAGTTCAGATGGTCAGGTGAACAAGGGTGATATATGAATGCATACAGATGACAAATATGCAACAACATTGACAAAAGGCTAGCTAGTGGTGACAAATATATGCTAGCTATGACAAGTGAATGCTAGTGGTGACAAATGGATTAACGCGATGATGTAGGATGGGACACGAACCTGGGACTCTAGCTCGCGGACGTCCCTAAGCGAGGGAAATGCGTGGATCTACGCAGTTGAGGAATCGGTAATGAGTCTCGGGTACTCGGCTCTTCCGTGTACTCGGATTGAGTCACGGGACGAGTTTCCCTCTCTCTCGCAGCGGTGATTAAAAATTACTTTTACGAGCTAGGACCTATCACATGCAAGCAGCGACATATAGAAAAATATATGAGTAAAGAAAATGCCAAAGAGGGGAGCGGAAATGATACCTCCACGCTCCAGGCGTGGGGAAGGCGATCCCGGCCAAGACTTGTACTCCTGGTGTACAGTAAATAAATAATTACAGTAGTGAATTTTTATTGCCCACTCCACGTAGGGAGGTAAAGGGCTACAATAGAGAACCGGGAGTAGAGAACTCGGGTTGACAGGCAGCAAGTCGGATGGGCTTTCGGGCTGGAGACGGGCTGCTGGTCCGACTCGGCACTATTCTAACTCAGTTCAGCAACTCAGTTCAGCCCGCTGGACAGCAAGTGAACTCGGCTGCTGGGACGGCGGCTTCCGGTCACCTTCTGGCTGTGGCGGTTGGCTGGGACGCTGGTGGAAGACTCCTCTTCGATCCCTGAAGTTTGCGGCGGCTGAATCGACGTCGAAGTAATTTTGCAAGAATTAACTTGCTACTGCCTCTGCTAGTCTGTTCACGAATCTGATCTGCGGGCCTCCACGAAAACAATTTTTGCGCCCAGATCCGGAGGCGGATCGAGGATAGATTGGCGCCGTTGGACAGAGGACTCAAAGGGATACAGCATAAATTAATTTCACATCCATCCGGTAAACGGATTAGAAATGAAAAACTCTGTAGGTTGTAGTTATTTCTAGCTTGAAATTACAGACAGTCAGGACAGAACATGACTTGCCTGAAAATGGATTTTGATCGATAGGAAAGGGGCGGATATGGATTTTGGAGATTTTATGGTGGATAGAGGGGATGTGTGGGACGTGCTCAATTTTTTTGGGATTTTTTGGAGATGGTTAAGGGGGTGAGAAAAATAGAAGAACAAGACACTATCCCGCAAATCTACTGATTGGCATACTGTCAGGGGTGGAACTAAAAGACTAGAAAAAATAGAAAATGATGTCTGATTGACACGAAATTTAAACTGGGAGGAGGTAACAACAAGGGGGATGATCTATCAAAATTTTTAATATCATCAGATACACGGATTGGGAGGACCAACTAGATCTTCAGGTTGTTGTTCTGAATTTTGTTGTTCAGGACAGCAGCTCGGAGATGTTGTAGTGGCGGCTCGACGGCGGCACGAAAGGAGGCGGCGACGGTGGTGGCTGGAAGTCGCATGCAGCGGAGGTGGTAGAGGTGGGAATCACTCTCAGAATCAAGGCTTCACACCTTGGATTTGATGCAACTCTCACAGCTGCAAGAAGGGGAAGAGAGGGGGCGCCCTTGGGCAATTGGATTTTCCAACAATTTCTTCTCATTAATCTTCTAAAATATGAAAAATACTTGGGTTTTATAGGAAATGTAAATGACCTAAACTAGTCTCAGATCTAGGGTAAGGGAGGGGTAATTAGGGGAGAGAAGAATTTTCTCCCATGTAGTCAAATACAACAAATATAAACAATTAAAAGGGGAGGGATTAATTAAATCCCACATGGGGACAAAGGAGGGGGCGCCCCCCCTCTTGGAGTCAACAAGAGGGGCTTGGTCAAGAGTCTCCCATGGACCATGGACCAGCCCCACATGGACCCTAGAGAGTCTAGGTGGCCCAATGGGAGAGAGGGTGGGGGTCCCACCGGGCCTACGCGGCCTTTTTGCAAAGAAACCCATTAACTTAGCCCAAGTAACCCATTGGCTTATATTTGCCATACATTTGCAACCAAATTAACCCAAGGATATAAATGCAAACAAAAAGATACAAATGTAAAAATAAAATATCAGTGCCCGGTGTTGATTCCCATCAATTCTCCCCGGGTGGGAAGAACCCGACCCCGTCGAGTAAGGGGTGTGATTGCTCATGTGGCTCCTGCGGATCTGTCACTGTACCAAGTAGCGCGGAGTACGCTCCACTCCAAGTAATCGTCACCTGCTCATCCCATATATATTCGATATGCACATGCTGCTGTGGGAATGAGGCTAGTGATGGGGCATCAAAGGCAATTTCCATACACGGGTGAAGTGTATTTGTGTGTTATGGCTTGTATAAGGTTGTAATTGTGTAATTTCTTTCTTTTGGACTCCTTGTAAGGCTTATATCAAGCCAATGGGCCATTTTTTATGTCAAGTCCATTACTAGGTTACCTTAGTAGAGTCCATTAGGAGTGATTATCATATTGGACCTTATGCCACCCTTATGGACCATAAGAGCCATTTAAGGCCCAATTGGGCCACTCCCTCTCATGGGCTATCTAGATGGGAGAACCCATGGACCAAGCATGGGTGTGGATTGGGTTGGCTGGCCTTGGACCAGCCTAGGCCCAAGAGAGGCCCATGAAGGGGGCGCCCCCTCTTTTGGCCTTATTAGGCATGGTTGGTGTGTATTAGGTGGTGTTTGAATGGATCTAGTCCAAGGTTGAATAAGCATGGTCAAATTAGATTAAACTAATGTATTAAAAGTGTGATTCACATTGTATCCCAGCCCTTCAATCCTAACCCCTAGATCCAAGGGTTGAGGTTGAGTTTGGTTGGCATCCTATATAAGGTTGTATTTTTCATATTGAAGGAATTAATGAAGAGAAAAAAGGCATTTGCCCCCAATTGGATCTTGCACCCCTCCCCTCTCTCTCCCTGGTTCCTCCACCTCCAGCCCCTTTCTAGAGTGTAATCCCTTCCCCCTTGATCCCCTCCAGCATCTGAAGCAACTCCGGTGATCGCCGCCGCCATCGACTCGCCGCCGACGCGTCGTCGCCAACGGTTTCGGTGTTCTGTCCACCCAGGACAGACCCTTCTTCTCTGAATTCCTTCTATCACTCCCTTCATCTTCTGAAGCTCAAAATTTCAGGGTTCGTTCCCCTCTAGAACCCTTATCCCCAAAAAAAAAATCACGTCAAAATTCATCCTTTAGCTATTTTTTGATTTTCATCCAAGTCCAAGTTCCAGATCCGTCCTGGTTCTGTTTACTGTTCAACAGCTCTGAGTTTACCCCATTCGAACCACCTTTTGATTTTTTTTGGGTCGCCCAAATTTACTGGGATCTCTGTCCACATCCCTCTACCACCAGGAATTTCATTAATTTTTGGTTCACCCTCCAAGTATTTTTCAAATTTTGTCCAAGTTCCCAAGAACAGTCTGCCCACAGTTTCCCAGATCCGACCCAGGTCTAGTAAACAAATCCCATAAAATCCATTTCGTCTCCAATCAGAAAACCAAAAATATTCCCGGATTCCTCTCTCAGAGATCTTCAACTTTTCTGAAGAAATTATTTCCAGATTCGGAGGTCTTCTCCCCGGTCAACGTCGATCTTCAGATAAGTCAGAACCTGCCCCTGCAGTTCTGGCCAGATTCCAGCAAGCTTGTAAAATGCATGATCAGAAATACATATCTGATTTTTTTTTTGAAGACCCCTACGTCAAGGTATTCTGAGTCAGCTTTCCAACGGCGCTAACCTTGTCTCATTCCGACGACGGGGCTGATCGCAGCAGCAGTTTTCTCCGAGTCGCGCGCCTGCAAACAGAATTTTCAGATTCGTGGCCGAGTTCCCGCGAGCGTCGTCCGAGGGCCGCCCGGCGTCCGGCGGTCGTTCCAGCAGCTCGCCATCCCAGGGGAACGCTTTCCATGTGTCTCCACAGCAGAGGAGTCATCAGGCCCCACACGACCCCTCCGGTCAACACGTGGGCCCCCACTAGCACGAGTACGCGTGAAGCCGAAGCATTACACGGAACCGCCCGTCAACCCGAAACTGGTCCTCCCGGGCCCACTTGTGTCGCCCTTTACCTCCCTGCGTGGAGTGGGCTTAGTTGCATTGCTGTAACCATAATGTATTAAGTTCCCGGGGGTACGAGTTCCGGCCGGGTCCCATCTTCGCCACGCCGAGAGCGTGGAGGTATCGCCTTCACCCTTACACTTGGCATTAGCTCAATTCTTTATATGCTTTATATGCCGCTGCTAGAGAGCATGTGTAGGGATACCTAGCCCGCTTTCAATTTATAATATCACTGCTGCGAGAGAGAGCGAAGCCGTCCCGTGACCCGATCCGGGCGCAAAAGAGAGCCGACCACCCTAGCTCATTGCCGGTTTCTCAACCGCGCACATCCGACGCTTCCCTCGTTAAGGGACGATCGCGAGCTTGTCGTGTCCGTGGTCCCGTCCCGCATCAATATGGTATCAGAGCGAGTTGAGTCTAGGGTGTCTAAAGTCAAAAAAAAAAAAGAGAGAGAGAGTGTGTCATTTACGTCTAGTCATTAGTCGGTTTAAGTCGAGTCTAGGATCATCATATTTTCAAAACAACAAAAAGAGTCGTTTTTGGGTCGCATACATCCCTTTACTCGGTATATAAAAAGGTGTTGTCCGACCGTTAGGTTACGCCTATCGGGAAGGCCGCACACTTGTGCGAGTGACCTTCGGGTCGATTGTCTCCGCCGCGTACCGAGTTTTGGTTAAGTCTAGGTGCATCATTTTGCATTAGTGTGTTTTGCTTTAGTCGGTGTCTTCTAGTCGGTGTGTTTGCATGCCCACTCGTCGGGGTACTCAGTACTCACCCCCACCCCCACCTATGGCCAACCCACGGGATACCTCGGGAGACTTCCACTCCCTACAAGAGGCGATGATGGCCATTATGGCTAGGTTGGACCAATCCGATGCTAACTTTCGGACCTTCTCCGAGAATATGGATGGTCGCCTTAGGGCCATGGAGGGACGCATGGAGAACTCCGATAGGTCGGTCCAAGACCTCGTTGGGCGGTTAGATAGGATGTCACACGGGGACCCTCTTGGGGCAGCCCAAGGTCCACCCGCACCTCCTCCCGCGGGGGCCCAAGTCCAATCCGCTCCCATGGCCCAAGTCCAGGCCGCTCCCGCGGCCCAAAACCAGCCACCACTGGTTCCTCCACCCGCCCCTCCTCGGGTTCCCCAACTATCACACCGTGACCTTGGTCTCGAGGACTATGGGTCCGACAATGCCTACGAGGGGTATGGTCAACGCCGTCGTGGTTTTCAGCCACAACGAGATGAGGATGATGATCGGGTCCTTAAGACTGTGCGAGCGGATCCTCCCGCTTTTTACGGGTCTTTGGATCCGAAAGTCTACCTAGATTGGGAGTTTGGCATGGACCGTTATTTTGAATGGTATGATATGTCGGAGCGTCGAAGGGTCCGATTTGCCACCATGAAACTTATGGGGCAGGCACAAACTTATTGGAAGAATGTGGAGAGCCTGCTACTTCAGCGGCTAGAACCCCCGATCGACACATGGGCCAAAATGAAGAATAAACTTCGGCAAAAGTACCTTCCTCCCACATACCGCCAACGACTCATCGATAGATGGCAAAGTCTTAGCCAGGGAGACCGGTCCGTCTCCGAATACATCGCGGAGTTTGATGAGTACTTTCTACGATGTGGTGTCACGGAGGAGAGTACCATGCCCGTTTCCCGCTTTCGACGTGGTTTGCGGCCACACTATCAGTATGAGCTTTTCCGTCGCAATGCCAAGACGTTGGAAGAGGCATACCAGGTTGCTCTCGAGATGGAGCAATTTGAGGGAGAGTTCGAGTCTAGCCATCGGTTAGGCCCCACCCCTCTCTGTAGTACCGAGCCACGTCACTCCATAGGCCCGCATCAGCGGCCTCCCATGGCTCGACCTCAGGAGTCCACCCGTCAGGAGTACTTCGCTCCACGGCCCCGTCCTCCTCCACCTCGGGATCTATTTCCACCCCAACCACTGGCACCCGTTGCCCGTTCCCCGGCTCCTATAGCCCGTCCTCTGGCACCGGCACCCCCTCCACTCTTGTCGAAGGCACCTACACCTCCCCCATTGTTGCCTACACCCCCTACCCGGCGGGATGATAAGGGTAAGGCCCCTCTTATCGGGGAGAGTAGTCGATCGCGAATACAGTGTTTCCACTGTCACGGGTATGGCCACATTGCTAGTGAGTGTCCCGCTCGCACCACCCTAGCCTTAGGTGTTGGCGGATCCGCACCTCCCGAGCTTGAGCATGTCGATTACGAGGCCGATGAGGCACTGGCCGATGAATACTATGCCATGGGGGAAGAGCTGGGCGACCCTTCGGCCGCCCAGGATGTCGCCACCTAGTGGGTTTGATGCTACCACCTTAGTCTAGAGTCGTGCATAAGTCAGTGTGCTTTCTTTGTGTGGTTTGTTTGTGTGGTGATTTTGAGTCGATTGTTTGCGTGGTTTGCATTCATATGTCTGTGCATGGTGAGTCTGCATGTGTCTTGTGCAAGCTCGTTGTCGTTCTCTTACGAGTAAGAGGCGAGTGGACTCACTTGATGAGTATGGGATCGGTTTTACTTCTATATCCGGATCAGTCACCTATAGGGACTCAGCGGTGATTCCTAGTGAGTCTTCGAGCTGTCTCCTTCCTTTTGAGAGTGCCCCTTCGGAGTGACCACCTTTAGCCATAGCAGTGCGCATATCGAGTATATATGGAATGAGCAGGTGCCGATCACTTGGAGTGGAGCATACCCGCGCTACTTAGCACGGTGACGGATCCGCCGGAGGACCGGAGCAGCCATACCCCTACTCGACGGGGTCGAGTTCCTCCCACCCGGGGAGAATTGATGGGGCATCAAAGGCAATTTCCATACACGGGTGAAGTGTATTTGTGTGTTATGGCTTGTATAAGGTTGTAATTGTGTAATTTCTTTCTTTTGGGCTCCTTGTAAGGCTTATATCAAGCCAATGGGCCATTTGTTATGTCAAGTCCATTACTAGGTTACCTTAGTAGAGTCCATTAGGAGTGATTATCATATTGGACCTTATGCCACCCTTATGGACCATAAGAGCCATTTAAGGCCCAATTGGGCCACTCCCTCTCATGGGCTATCTAGATGGGAGAACCCATGGACCAAGCATGGGTGTGGATTGGGTTGGCTGGCCTTGGACCAGCCTAGGCCCAAGAGAGGCCCATGAAGGGGGCGCCCCCTCTTTTGGCCTTATTAGGCATGGTTGGTGTGTATTAGGTGGTGTTTGAATGGATCTAGTCCAAGGTTGAATAAGCATGGTCAAATTAGATTAAACTAATGTATTAAAAGTGTGATTCACATTGTATCCCAGCCCTTCAATCCTAACCCCTAGATCCAAGGGTTGAGGTTGAGTTTGGTTGGCATCCTATATAAGGTTGTATTTTTCATATTGAAGAAATTAATGAAGAGAAAAAAGGCATTTGCCCCCAATTGGATCTTGCACCCCTCCCCTCTCTCTCCCTGGTTCCTCCACCTCCAGCCCCTTTCTAGAGTGTAATCCCTTCCCCCTTGATCCCCTCCAGCATCTGAAGCAACTCCGGTGATCGCCGCCGCCATCGACTCGCCGCCGACGCGTCGTCGCCAACGGTTTCGGTGTTCTGTCCACCCAGGATAGACCCTTCTTCTCTGAATTTCTGCTATCACTCCCTTCATCTTCTGAAGCTCAAAATTTCAAGGTTGGTTCCCCTCTAGAACCCTTATCCCCAAAAAAAAAATCACGTCCAAATTCATCCTTTAGCTATTTTTTGATTTTCGTCCAAGTCCAAGTTCCAGATCCGTCCTGGTTCTGTTTACTGTTCAACAGCTCTGAGTTTACCCCATTCGAACCACCTTTTGATTTTTTTCGGGTCGCCCAAATTTACTGGGATCTCTGTCCACATCCCTCTACCACCAGGAATTTTATTAATTTTTGGTTCACCCTCCAAGTATTTTTCAAATTTCGTCCAAGTTCCCAAGAACAGTCTGCCCACAGTTTCCCAGATCCGACCCAGGTCTAGTAAACAAATCCCAGAAAATCCATTTCGTCTCCAATCAGAAAATCAAAAATAGTCCCGGATTCCTCTCTCAGAGATCTTCAACTTTTATGAATAAATTATTTCCAGATTCGGAGGTCTTCTCCCCGGTCAACGTCGATCTTCAGATAAGTCAGAACCTGCCCCTGCAGTTCTGGCCAGATTCCAGCAAGCTTGTAAAATGCATGATCAGAAATACATATCTGATTTTTTTTTGAAGACCCCTACGTCAAGGTATTCTGAGTCAGCTTTCCAACGGCGCTAACCTTGTCGCATTCCGACGACGGGGCTGATCGCAGCAGCAGTTTTCTCCTAGTCGCGCGCCTGCAAACAGAATTTTCAGATTCGTGGCCGAGTTCCCGCGAGCGTCGTCCGAGGGCCGCCCGGCGTCCGACGGTCGTTCCAGCAGCTCGCCATCCCAGGGGAACGCTTTCCAGGTGTCTCCACAGCAGAGGAGTCATCAGGCCCCACACGACCCCTCCGGTCAACACGTGGGCCCCCACTAGCACGAGTACGCGTGAAGCCGAAGCATTACACGGAACCGCCCGTCAACCCGAAACTGGTCCTCCCGGGCCCACTTGTGTCGCCCTTTACCTCCCTGCGTGGAGTGGGCTTAGTTGCATTGCTGTAACCATAATGTATTAAGTTCCCGGGGGTACGAGTTCCGGCCGGGTCCCATCTTCGCCACGCCGAGAGCGTGGAGGTATCGCCTTCACCCTTACACTTGGCATTAGCTCAATTCTTTATATGCTTTATATGCCGCTGCTAGAGAGCATGTGTAGGGATACCTAGCCCGCTTTCAATTTATAATATCACTACTGCGAGAGAGAGCGAAGCCGTCCCGTGACCCGATCCGGGCGCAAAAGAGAGCCGACCACCCTAGCTCATTGCCGGTTTCTCAACCGCGCACATCCGACGCTTCCCTCGTTAAGGGACGATCGCGAGCTTGTCGTGTCCGTGGTCCCATCCCGCATCAGCTAGTGGTGGACACTCCGGGGTGGGGTCACTCTCAAAAGAAGGAGACGGCTCAATGACTCACTAGGAATCACCGTTGGGTCCCTATAGGTGACTAGATCTGAGACATTGTGATAGAGCTGATCCCAAATTCTGGCAAGTCTATAGCGTACGCATGAGATCCGACTTGCCTCACACTCGAAAGGGACTGACATCGCGAGCTTACAGTAGACCGACTATGCAACTCCTAATATGTTCGACACATGAATGTACAAACTCTAAACAAATAAAGTAAAACACAGACTCACACAAGACCCTAAACAAACCTACTGTTAGATCGACCCATACATATGCAATGGTGGACCAAGACATCCGAATGTGTGCCTTGCATACACACGACGCAACCTAATATTGGTGGAATGGAATCCTAGACATCCTAACATGCACCATTCATACACTGATGCCCCTTTGGATTTGGAAGGTTTGGGTGGCCTAGGAGAGCCAAATTCTCCTTCGTTCGTATCCCAATGAACGGGCTCCTTGCAGAGTGTAGGTGGACTGGCCCGTGGGGTAGGGGTGTGATAGGGGACTTCCCTAACAAGGTGGAATGGTGGTGGTGGGTAACAAGGCTCACTAAGGAAGGGATCGAAGGGATCAAAGAATGTGTGACCTCTCGATATGGGTTCTCCCATCACACGGTCCCAAGTTTGAAATTCTTGAAGGTATAAATAATCACCTTCATGCATTGTGATCGGTGGGATGACGGTCATGTGTAGAAGGTATGGTTCCTCCCTCGGGATAAGTGGAATGAATCTAGGCTCGGCCGGCATGGGGAGGAATAAGAGAACCTCTGTGGTGACATGACCCATGGTACACACGGAGGTAATGGACCCTAAGGTTGGATGTGTCAAGCTACGACTATTGGGTTGGTCGAAGCCTCGGGCCAACATACACGTTAACTTCAATTGCCAGTCTAATCCCTTAATAAGGTCATCGAATGTATCAACATGGTGACAAGACCGGAAGGTGGTATGGAATGAGTTGACGGACACTAATGGTAGTGTGGGGTCCATGGATGGGTAGCAAGGTACATTAGGGACCAAGCCTATCTTGAGCCAGCTAAGAAATGGTTCGTCGATGATTAGCTTCCCCGATAGAAGCATGGGTGGCTCTGGCTGAGGCGGCTCCAAATGAGGTGGATGTACAATGCCAATCTCACCCTTAGTACGTAGGTATGGCTCCACCTGAAGTTTGAAGGGTGTAGGTTCTAGCACGACATCTCCCTCGGTTGGGGAAGGGACTTCCTCCATGATGGGGAGAGGATTTGGAGACTCCGTAGATAGCACCAGGTTCAGACTACCGGCTACTACCTCCTTAGGCTCGGGCAGGAGTCGTGCCCACATCCTATCCCTCTTATCCATCCAGTCCATAAACATTTGCAAGAGGTCGTCTAGGGTGCAGTTTGGACTAGGGGCATCATGGTGGGCTTTCTCATATTCAATTGGCCTAGTCTTTGGTCTAGGCTCATCTACGTACGGGGCTCTTTGCCTCCGACTATGACCCACTTGGTTGGAGGTGACTAGGCCGGGTAGGTAGACCCTTCTAAGCTCGCCCTTCATCTCACGCCAAGACTCTATAGGCCATTGCCTCCTAATTTCCCTCAAGCATTCTATGTCCCTCCATTTTTCGGCGGCTTTGTGAAAAAGCTGCTTTGTGGCAAAATCAACTTCCATGGCATCGGATATAATGTAACACTCAAAGTAGTTGTCCATAGCGGCTTCCCACTTTAGGTAGTCACTCGGGACTTTGGAGCCATAGAAGTCCGGGGCTTCGGGCCTACGTAGGTGGAAGGGTTGGGTTCCCCATCCTTGGGTGTGTCGCCACCATTCATACGACGTGGGCTTTTGGGGATCCATGGGACACGGGAGCTATAGGATGGCCATGCCGACACTTGGTGCAAGACAAACTGACTAGACACGACCCTTAAACAACAATGTAAAATTGGAATGCAGACTCGACTACAAACCTAGACTCATCTAGTATCCGGTACATGGCGGAGGTTTGATCCGAAGATCCCACTCACGCAAGTGTGTACCTTCCCAATAGGCGTAACCTATCGTTCCGGAGACACCTTTTGATATACCGAATAGAGAGACGCAATGAGACACCTTGGACCGACTACCCTAGACTCGACTCGCTCTGTTACCAATTTGATACGGGACGGGACGCGAACCTGGGACTCTAGCTCACGAACGTCCCTAAGCAAGGGAAACGCATGGATCTGTGCGGTTGAGGAACCGGCAATGAGTCTCGGGTACTCGGCTCTTCCGTGTACTCGGATTGAGTCACGGGACAGGTTTCGCTCTCTCTCGCAGCGGTGATTAAAAATTACTTTAATGAGCTAGGACCTATCACATGCAAGCAGTGGCATATAGAAATATATATGAGTAAAGCAAATGCCAAAGAGGGGAGCGGAAACGATACCTCCACGCTCCGGGCGTGGGGAAGGCGATCTCGGCCAAGACTCGTACTCCCTGTGTACAGTAAATAAATAATTACAACATTGAATTTTTATTGCCCACTCCACGCAGGGAGGTAAAGGGCTATAATGGCGACCCGGGAGTAGTGAACTCGGGTTGACGGGCAGCAAGCCGGAAGGGCTTTCGGGCCAGAGACGGGCTGCTAGTCCGACTCGACACTATTCCAACTCAGTTCAGCCCGTTGGACAGCAAGCGAACTCGGCTGTTGGGACGGCGACTTCCGGTCACCTTCTGGCCGCGGCGGTTGGCTGGGACGCCGGTGGAAGACTCCTCTTCGATCCCTGAAGTCGGCGGCGGCTGAATCGACGCTGAAGTAATTTTTCAAGAATTAACTTGCTGCGGCCTCTGCTGGTCTGTTCACGGATCTGATCTGCACGCCACCACGAAAACAATTGTTGCACCCAGATCCGGAGGCAGATCGAGGCGAGATTGGCGCCGTTGGACAGAGGACTCAAAGGGCTACAACATAAATTAATTTCACATCCATCCAGTGAACGGATTGAAAATGAAAAACTCTGTGGGTTGTAGTTATTTCTGGCTTAAAATTATAGACAGTCAGGACATAACATGACCTACATGAAAATGGATTTTTACCGACAAGAAAAGGGTGGATATGGATTTTGGGGATTTTATGGTGGATAGAGCGGGATGTGTGGGACGTGCTCAATGTTTTTGGGATTTTTTGGAGATGGTTAAGGGGGCGGGAAAAATAGAAGAACAAGACACTATCCCGTAGATCTACTGATTGGCAGACTGTCAGGGGTGGAATTAAAATACTGGGAAAAATAGAAAACAACGTCTGATTGACACGAAATTTAAACTGGGAGGAGGTAACAACAAGGGGGATGATCTAGCAAAATTTCAATATCATCAGATACACTGATTGGGAGGACCAACCAGATCTTCAGGTTGCTGTTCTAGATTTCGTGGTTTAGGACAATAGCTCGGAGATGCTGTTGTGGCGGCTCGATGGCGGCACAAACGGAGGCGGTGGCGGCGGTGGCTAGAAGTCGCATCCAGCGGAGGTGGTAGAGGTGGGAATCACTCTCAGAATCAAGGCTTCACACCTTGGATTTGATGCAACTCTCACAACTGCAAGAAGGGGAAGAGAGGGGGCACCCTTGGGCAATTGGATTTTCCAACAATTTCTTCTCATTAATCTTCTAAAGTATGGAAAATGCATGAGTTTTATAGGAAATGCAAAGGACCTAAACTAGTCTCAGATCTAGGGTTAGGGAGGGGTAATTAGGGGAGAGAAGAATTTTCTCCTATGTGGTCAAATACAACAAATATAAATAATTAAAAGGGGAGGGATTAATTAAATCCCACATGGGGACAAAGGAGGGGGTGCCCCCCTCTTGGAGTCAACAAGAGGGGCTCGGTCAAGAGTCCCCCTTGGACCATGGACCAGCCCCACATGGGCCCTAGAGAGTCTAGGTGGCCCAAATGGGAGAGAGGGTGGGGGTCCCGCCGGGCCTACGCGGCCTTTTTGCAAAGAAACCCATTGACTTAGCCTAAGTAACCCATTGGCTTATACTTGCCATACATTTGCAACCCAATTAACCCAAGGATATAAATGCAAACAAAAGGATATAAATGAAAAAATTAAATGTTAGTGCCAGCTGTTGATTCCCATCACGCGACGGCTAAAGGCAAATAGAAAAAGCAGCTAAGGCAACGGCTTACGTGAACAAGGGTGACAAATGGCTAGTATGGCTGACATATATGCGATAAGGGTGTAAAATGCACGGTAAGACTGACAAATAGCCTCAAAGGGTGAATTTCAGGTTTCTTGTGTCTGTGACACGCCCAAGCTCGAAGGCCCTTGAGTTGACACGTGACCCAAGGTTCCCCTAACAGAAGAACATTTTCATCCCTACCACACTGACAAAATGTCAGAAAAAGTCTCTCTCCTGACACGTGGACCAATGGGATAAAGAAGCAATCAGGTCATTTTTATCGAGTAGTATTCCAGAGCCCTAGTTCTATATATATTGAGCTTTCTTCTCCAAAGAGGAGTGTGCTGCAAGAAGGAGAGTGCGGCCATTGAAGAGCTGAAAAGAGAAGAGCAGAAGAGAAAAAGAGAGATGGGTGAGCTGCTGATGAGGACATCACCAGCTTTCCCCTTTGTTCGAGGATCCAGATGCTCGCCAGCTATGCTACATCTTGTCCGCCACTATATTTCGAGTCATATGATGTAATTTTCATTTTCTCATCATGTACTTTTCCTTTTATTTGAGTCCAATACCTTGGTTAGGTAGCTATTTACCTAAGTCTAGAGTCATTATGTTGGTTAATGGGCCCAATTATATGGGCTAGGCCTAGGGGCGCCCCCTTCCCCTTGGTTAAGTGTTAGTAGTCCAAAAGTCAGGGACTTATGTGAAAATGTGGGATTCCTATAAATAGGACCCCAATCCCTCATTTGGAGGCTAATGAAGTATTAATAAAATTGCCACCAGAATTTGTGCCTACCTCTCGAGCTCTCTCTCTCTCTCTCTATATATCTCTCTCTCCCTAAAGGGGGCGAACCCCTCTCTCTCTCCTCTCCTCTCTCTCCAAATTTCGCACCACTCCCTCTCTCCTCTCCTTGCCACCTCATCTTCCACATCAGCCTCCCACCCTTTCATCTTCCGAAGACCCTTAACTCCCCTTCATTTCCCTCCACTTCCCAAACAACCTTTCCCCTTCCCCATACACCCTTTCACCTTCCCAAGGGAGAATCCCTTCTCCTAGGCACCCCTTCCCATCCCCAAGGCAACCCCTTCACATTCCCTAGACCACCATTAACTCTTCTAGTAACCCTTCACTCAAATCAAGAGAAGCCCTCCCCATTCCCCCAAGCCTTGTGCGCCCCCATCTCCCCACCACCTCCTCTAAGGACATTTTCGCACCCACCCTCTCTCCCTGCTAGCTCCGCCCCTGCCACCTTCCCCCACCTTCCCTTCCCACCTCCTAACCCTTCCCCACCACCAAAACATCCATATCCTTTTCCCCCCGCCACCAAAGAAACCACCCCCTCAACCATTCTTTCTTCCAATCTATGTGCAGCTGAAGACCTACAGATCGACAGTCTGTTACAGGGCCGCCCACGACCACATCCCGGAGCTCCTGGGGGCGTGGCCTACATCGACGGATAGATCTTCTAGTCGTCTGCGCAATAGAGGCGGTTTCATCTCAATCCGAGGTCGCAGTTGCCCGAGAGAGCCATTCTTCTCCAACTGTGCAGAACCAATCCGGCCTGCAACCATAAGTGACTTGCAGAAGCTCCTGTGACCACCCCCGTGCTCCCCTTGGCGCGCCACTTGACCGGAGCAAAGATCCACCTGTCCTATGTCCAACGCAGCCAGCGGGACCACATTCGGAGCTCGGAGCCAATTGTACCAATTTTTTCTACCACCGGGACGCTGTTGAGGTCAGCCAGGGTCTGCCCTGACACCTCCCCACTCCTTGGGCTGCTACTCTCGACCCTGACCTCCTCCGGTGCTGTTCTTTCTTCTTGATCGAAGAGGATGCGGCCACGCTCCCAACCGTCCTAGTCCTGCTCCATTTGGACCAGGGAACGATAGTGACGCCATCACCAACCTACTGCCACAACCAGAACCCAGTCCGAAGCAGAGCAAAGCAGCGCCGGTCCAGCAACTCTCCCGACCAGTGACCTCGACATCTGGTGCCAGAAAAATTCAAGCTTCATCCTGGGTCAGTTCCCGATATTTTGGCGCTGGTATCATCAACTTTTGACTCCGGGAGCGATCACCATAGCGCCGACAACCTGTACCTATCAGCAGGGAATCTGGCGGGCAGAACCCCGAAGAGGCGCGTCGGCTCCAGTTCATACCCCTTTCTTTCTCGCCTGGCCGGCTTACCGCCCCTTCCTGCGTGGAGGTAGTGTTTGCGTGTAAACCTTACTTCCCCACCCCTAGTCCAACCCTCCTGTGTGAGGAGTAGTGGATGTAATTAATTTCAACAGGTTGAAGCTTCATCGACGCAGCGTGCGGGTGGCCCACACTTCCCCGCTCGCCCTCGTCTCCGGCCGAGATCGGCGTCTTCACGCCGATCAGGTGAGCTCTTGGTTGCACTCCTCTTGGTTAGCACTTCTTGCTTAACTAGTATTGCTTCTTAGTTCCGTCGGTGGCGAGGGAGTGCCCGTCCTAAAATCAATCACATCGAGTGTCCACCGCGGGGTGAGTTGTGAGAGAGACCCTACATCCCACGCCCTTGGCGTGCTGGCCGCCCATGAAATTGGGCATCCCAGGCCCTTAGGGGTTCAGCTCAAGCTAGTCAAATCCCCAGAAAGGCAAGGTCCATCCTCAGACCCTCACCACTATCGCCGGTCCACCTACGGACCCGGGTGTGCGCGACGCGGGTGAATCCGCTTGAGTGGGTCCGCCTTTCGGATCGATTGCTTGCAAATTTAAGTCCGAGGGGTCGTGTCACATCAAATTGGTATCAGAGCATCATCATCCTTAGGTGTGTCGCATCAATTGGTATCAGAGCAAGTTCTAGACTTGTCTCTACTAAGTCTTGTCCTAGGGCCATTGCATGCATCACCCTTATCCTCCATCATGACTACCTCATACTTGGCATATTCGCCACTCTTAGGCCCATTAGAAGCCTTTGTGTTTGATGGAACCCGCCCTAGTATATATCTAGAGTGGGAGGACTCCATAGATCGACACTTTGGGAGGTTCACTCTATCAGGGCCTATGAAAGTCAACTATGCCAAGAGTTTGCTCTGGCGCCAAGCTAGGAAAGAATGGGAGAACATTGTAGGTTTGAGAGTAGCCAAAGGGGAAGCACCCATTGAATCTTGGGATGAAATGAGGGCCAATCTTAGAAAGATCTACGCACCCCAATCCAAACCTCTTCAACCAACCGATCTTCCACCCCCGACCCCAACTCCAACCCAAGAACTTCCCCGACAAAGCTCAACCCAAGTCCACCCATGTTCACCACCCCGAGAGTACCATGCACCGACCATTATCACTCCACCCACCATAGACTTTCCTACCCCATTATCCTTGGAAGTTGTGGCCCACACACATACCCAAGTGGTGATGGATGCCAATCCGGATCCACCTCCCACCATAGAGGACATCCTAGACCCCCCACTTCCACCCACCTCTCCTAGTCTGGGTCCTCATGAGCCGCACACCCTCACCATGAATGAGTCCATACTCCAATGGCTCAAGCAAGGCCCCACCATTCCTAGCTTACCACCCTACCTCTCACCCTTGGGGTATCAAGCCCAAATTGTGTCCACCCGGTCTTCCCATGCCACACTTCAAACCTCCTACCTTGTGGGAGACTTAGGGGACCTAGTGGACTGCTTACAATGGCAAGTCCACCTGACCGAAATGCTAGCCATAGGACCATCAGAGTCTAGCACCATCTTCCTAGCATACCCCCCCCACCGGTTCCATCACCTCCATCTACACTAGTGGCCATTATACGAGTGAAATCCTCCTCTTTCTCCCCAAGGATGAGAAACCCATCTTGGCCCACTCCCCACCCATTGAGGTTCCAATTGATTTGATTGGCCAACCCACTAGAGACCTTGGCCCAATTACCTTGGAGGAGGATGACTCACAATTTGGGAACCTTGAAGACATAGAGTGCCTCCCTCTAGGAAGACCATTCCACGACCCCTACGATCCCTTCCTAAACACACCCACCAAAAACTTTGGCCCAATCATTTTACTAGAGGAGGAGGATCCACCACCATATTGTGAGGACCATGAGGGCCTAGAGTTCCTCTTCCTAGGTGACCCTTACCATGACCCATTCGATCCTTTCCTATACCCACCCACCTTACTCACCACCAACCTTTTCCTACCCCAACCAACCATGTTGGACAAAGCCCACCTCTCTCAAGACCCGGCCCACACCAAGGGTACCATGACCATGGGTGAAATACACCTAAGAAACAATGAAGTGCCCCACTCCACGATACCTACCTTCTTTGACCCCTACGACCCTTTTGAGTGGAAGCTCAAAGGCCACCCCACCACCCCACACAAGGAAGTCACCAATGGGAAAGGAATTCTTATGTCTTGGCACATCACACCACTTGGCATGAATAGAAAGTCGGGTCCTTTCATACATGACAACCACATGTCAAGTCGGATGCATGATTGGTCCAAAGGTCCTCCCACATTCATCATTGGTCTTAAGCATGTTACGAACATTCACGGATGTCCGGGACCCCCGGCATTTGCTATACCCATGCACAATAGATTCCCCTACGGATGCCCCGGCCCTCCAACCATTGTTATGAAGACCATGCATGATAGGGCCACTTCTGGTTGCCCCGGTCCACCTAAGTTCATCAAGGTCCACATGGCATCACAGCATGATAGGTCAATTTACGGTTGCCCCGGTCCACCTTTACACACCAAGCTCTTCACACCCACACCGCATCATAGTGCATGGCATACGCATACACGCAAGCAATTCGTAATAAGCGGTGAGGTTCACAAAGAGCGGATAAGAGCTCGCGAGCGCCACTTCGAATTTCAAGTAGGCGATTTGGTGATGATGGCATCGGAGTGGCTCTACCTTAGGGTCACCTCCCATTCGAGGGCACGAGGACTTGGACCTTTCCCTGTTCCTAATGGCTTTGGCAACACAGCTTGTGGATTGAATTTACCAATGGGTTATGGGATATACCCCACTTCTCACGTGGCAGACCCGGCACCCTATATGGGCACCGCGGTGGATCCTAGTGAGTGCTTTGAGCCTATACCTTCCTTTAAGAGGGACACCCCGGAGAGCCACCACAAAATAGCCTTGAGAGCCCGACGTGTGCACATAGGGGCAATACTATGCAAGCAGGGTTCCATCGCCAGCAAGAGGGTGTGCCCCAGCCACCTTGAGAGGATGAAGGACCGTCCCCTGGTCACAGATGCGGGTTGAGTTTGGAGGTTGACGGTCACCCTGAGCTGCTTTGGAGGACCGCTACCCCAGTGGGCCCATACTCGACGGAGTCGAGTTCTCCGCACCCCGGGGGTATGATGAGGACATCACCAGCTTTCCCCTTTGTTCGAGGATCCAGATGCTCGCCAGCTATGCTACATCTTATCCGCCACTATATTTCGAGTAATACGATGTAATTTTCATTTTCTCATCATGTACTTTTCCTTTTATTTGAGTCCAATATCTAGGTTAGGTAGCTATTTACCTAAGTCTAGAGTCATTATGTTGGTTAATGGGCCCAATTATATGGGCTAGGCCCAGGGGCGCCCCCTTCCCCTTGGTTAAGTGTTAGTAGTCCAAAAGTCAGGGACTTATGTGAAAATGTGGGATTCCTATAAATAGGACCCCAATCCCTCATTTGGAGGCTAATGAAGTATTGATAAAATTGCCACCAGAATTTGTGCCTACCTCTCTAGCTCTCTCTCTCTATATATATATATATATATATATATATCTCTCTCTAAAGGGGGCGAACCCCTCTCTCTCTCCTCTCCTCTCTCTCCAAATTTCGCACCACTCCCTCTCTCCTCTCCTTACCACCTCATCTTCCACATCAGCCTCCCACCCTTTCATCTTCCCAAGACCCTTAACTCCCCTTCATTTCCCTCCACTTCCCAAACAACCTTTCCCCTTCCCCATACACCCTTCCACCTTCCCAAGGGAGAATCCCTTCTCCTAGGCACCCCTTCCCCTCCCCAAGGCAACCCCTTCACATTCCCTAGACCACCATTAACTCTTCTATTAACCCTCCACTCAAATCAAGAGAAGCCCTCCCCATTCCCCCAAGCCTTGTGCGCCCCCATCTCCCCACCACCTCCTCCAATGCCATTTTCGCACCCACCCTCTCTCCCTGTTAGCTCCGCCCCTGCCACCTTCCCCCACCTTCCCTTCCCACCTCCTAACCCTTCCCCACCACCAAAACATCCATATCCCCTTCCCCCGCCACCAAAGAAACCACCCCCTCAACCATTCTTTCTTCCAATCTATGTGCAGCTGAAGACCTGCAGATCGATAGTCTGTTACAAGGCCTCCCACGACCACATCCCGGAGCTCCTGGGGGCGTGGCCTACATCGACGGAAAGATCTTCCAGTCTTCTGCGCAGGCGAGGTGGTTTCGTCTCAATCCGAGGTTGGAGCTGCCCGGGAGAGCCATTCTTCGCCAACTGTGCAGAACCAGTCCGGCCTGCAACCATAAGTGACTTGCAGAAGCTCCTGCGACCATCCCCGTGCTCCCCTTGGCGCGCCACTTAACCGGAGCAAAGATCCACCTGTCCTCTGTCCAACGCAGCCAGTGGGACCGCATTCAGAGCTTGGAGCCAATTGTACCAATTTTTTCTACCGCCGGGATGCTGTTCAGGTCAGCCAGGGTCTACCCCAACACCTCCCCACTCCTCGGGCTGCTACTCTCGACCCCGACCTCCTCCGGTACTGTTCTTTCTTCCTGATCGAAGAGGACGTGGCCACGCTCACAACCGTCCTGGTCCTGCTGTATTTGGACCACGGGAACGATCGTGACGCCATCGCCAACCTACTGCCACAACCAGAACCCAGTCCGAAGCAGAGCAAAGCAGCGCCGGTCAAGCAACTCTCCCGACCAGTGACCTCGACATCTAGTGCCAGTAAAATTCAAGCTTCATCCTGGGTCAGTTCCCGATATTTTGGCGCTGGTCTCATCAACTTTTGACTCCGGGAGCGATCGCCACAGCGCCGACAACCAGTACCTATCAGCAGGGAATATGGCGGGCAGAACCCCGAAGAGGCGCGTCGGCTCCAGTTCATACCCCTTTCTTTCTCGCTTGGCTGGCTTACCGCCCCTTCCTGCGTGGAGGTAGTGTTTGCGTGTAAACCTTACTTCACCACCCCTAGTCCAACCCTCCTGTGTGAGGAGTAGTGGATGTAATTAATTTCAACAGGTTGAAGCTTCATCGACGCAGCGTGCGGGTGGCCCACGCTTCCCCGCTCGCCCTCATCTTCGACCGGGATCGGCATTTTCACACCGATCAGGTGAGCTCCTGGTTGCACTCCTCTTGGTTAGCACTTCTTGCTTAACTAGTATTGCTTCTTAGTTCCGTCGGTGGCGAGGGAGTGCCCGTCCTAAAATCAATCACATCGAGTGTCCACCGCGGGGTGAGTTGTGAGAGAGACCCTACATCCCACGCCCTTGGTGTGCTGGCCGCCCATGAAATTGGGCATCCCAGGCCCTTAGGGGTTCAGCTCAAGCTAGTCAAATCCCCAAAAAGGCAAGGTCCATCCTCAGACCCTCACGACTATCGCCGGTCCACCTACGGACCCGGGTGTGCGCGACGCGGGTGAATCCGCTTGAGTGGGTCCGCCGTTCGGATCGATTGCTTGCAAATTTAAGTCCGAGGGGTCGTGTCACATCAAATTGGTATCAGAGCATCATCATCCTTAGGCGTGTCGCATCAGCTGCCCACTTCGAAGGAGATTTTGAGAGAGAGCGACTGTGAGAAGAAGGAGAGAAAAAGAAAGAGAGAGGTCTTGAGAGTTGAGTGCGGCTGGAGATATTGAAGAATCATTTGAGTGTTTGGCCTCTGGATCAGATCCAAGCCATTTTTCTCCTGTGGAACTTCCTCTTCTTATTTTTCTTCTTTTGTTTTGTTCTTCATTTTCCTTTGTTAAGTCAAGCAAGCTATGAGGCTCAACGAGTGAGAGGATTTATTCCTCTTGATAGTAAGCTATGTTGCTCAGCAGGTTAGCAAGCTATGAGGCTCAGCTGGATAGCAAGCTATGAGGCTCAGCGATTCAAGCTGTGAGTCAGCGGAATCCTCACTCAGGTTGAGTGGGGGGTGGAGGTAGGTCTGCTTGGTGCGGACTGAACCATCTAAAAATCTCTTGTGCCATGTGGTTTGTTTGTGGGCTTGATCATTCTCTTCTTCCCTTCTTCCCAGGGTGTTGTGTGAGCTGTTTATGCATTATATATGTTAAGCATTTCACAGTGTGCTAAGTGTTCGATATAGGTCTTATATGAGTCTTCAGCTCTGTCTTGTGAAAAGAGGTTTTAAGTATTAGTGTCCGTTCAATTTGAATTGAACTGGGTTTGCGTGGTCTTTAAATTGAGTCTAATTTTTATAAGTGGATTTATTCACCCCCCGTCTAGATCCCATATTGTGGTCCAATAATTGGTATCAGAGCGGGTTTCCCACAATATGGTCTAACGACCCGGGAAGATCTGGAAACGGCAATGCTCGCAGCTGCTTTGCTGAGGGGCATTCAATTAATAGACCACCATTCTTTGATGGTTCTAATTATCTGTATTGGAAGAACAAGATGGAAGTATTTTTGTGGTCTCAGAGTCATGAATTGTGGAGTGTCGTTACCAACGGTCCATTCCAACTTCCAGAGGATGAAAAAGAATGGACCAGAGAACAAATTCATTCGTCAACCGTCAACTGGACTGCTATGAACATCATGCAGTGTGCAGTTCATCTAGAGGAGTACTCAAGAGTTTCAGCATGCAGTTCATCCAAGCAAATGTGGCACAAATTGGAGTTGATATACGATGGAATGTCCCAGGTAATAGCAACCAAGGTAAATATGCTGGTCTCGGAATATGAAATTTTTAAAATGAAGCATGATGAGACTATTAAGGAAATGCTTTCTAGAATCTCACAACTCACTAACAGTCTCAAGGCATTGGACAAGGATTATACTGATAGTGATATTGTTAGGAAGATTCTTAGATCCCTTTCTCCTACGTGGCATACTAAGGCCACTGTTATTGAAGAATCTAAGGATCTATCCACTATGAAGGTAGACGCATTGATTGGGTCATTGATGACTGTTGACACCTAAAATGTGTCAGAAGAGATCATAGCATATTCACAGTTCTGAAGATCAGTCAAGGGCACAGCTCACGTACCATCCCCGGGAGATCTGAGAGTCTGAATAGAAGAAACCCACTACCCCGATCACGTTGTTCGACTAAAGCCGTTTGTGGCTAGGTCGCTGTCCAGTACTGTTGTCATTCAGATAGTCAGGCTGATAAAACTATACCAACATTCAGGCAACCATCCGCCTGCTAAAAACAGATGTTCAGACATCTCTGATTCTCCGAAGAAGGGATGCACAATGCCTCGCACGTGTTGTGAATGCAAGGTGCAAACAAGCCCCACGGAGTCTTAATATACATATGCCAAAAGCCCCACTGTCGAAAGCAGTCCACCAAGTGGATCCTGGACCAAATGGGCCGAACGACAAGAGAATGGGCCAAGCCCAAATATGAGACGGGACGTGCCGATGACTGCCGCGCCGGGAGGATGATCCTGGCGCACCGGGAAGTGCATGCCGAAAGGGTGAGGGCCTGGCCTCTATAAGAGGCCTGCCCTTCGAACAGAAAAGAAAAACGGAGGACGGAAGAAGAGAAGAGGCCAGAGGAAGGGGAGAAAAAGAAGGAAGCAGAAGGAAGAGGGTGCTTAGCCATCAAAAAGAAAGGGGAGAGCTCGAGCGCCCTTCGTAGAAGCTGAGGAAAGAGAGAGGGGTTCGAGGAGAGAATCCAGGTGTGAGGGCCGTGCAACTGCAACTTCTTCGCTCTCTCTTTCTCTTCTCCGTCTGTCTGAGTATTCCTCTGTTGTTTTTTCCTTTCGCTTTCGAGCATCTTTGCTTTAGTAGCATCGAATGCTAATGTAACCCTGTTTACAGGGATGAAGTTTGGATTTCTTTTCCTTTTGGGTTAGATTTCTTTCTCTTAAATCGCATATGTGTAAGCCATTTGGCTGAAGTAGTTAATAAAAAGAATGGGATGAGTTCTGATATGCTGGATCATTCTCTTCCGCTTCCCTCTGTATCCGAGGTTTTAATCTATATACGGCTATCGCCAACTGCAAATGTCTTATGTTTAATTTCTGTTATCTGTTGAGGCTTCTTTGCCATCGTTCTTCATCACTACCCCAGCCACATTTCGAGGGCCTGAGACAGTCTATCTCATGGCTCCTCGTATGTGGAATGGAGAGGAATATCTTCGGGAGTTCTGGTTCATGGCTCTGCTCCTAGTGAGGCCCCAGAAGAGAGTTCGTCTCCCCCTCGAAGTCATCTCTCCGATCATCCAAAACTGTCGAGATTGGTGAACAAACCCCTTTCATTCAAGCTCCAGAAACCCTGTTTTAGAACCTCTTCAAAACCTCTTCTGAGAGTCTCCCGGCGCAGGCACCTCCCGGCGCGAGTTTCACGCCGAGGGCTTGCCACGCCGGTTGGGTTTCCCCATCGCGCCGAGAGCCCATCCGTTGCTGTGCCGAAGCTTATCCCTCTGCTCCACATCGATACCTTCACATCTTCTGAACGTCTTGATGCCATCCCCTGGATACCCTGAGGCAGTCGAGCCATGCAGACCTTGCCTACTATATACCATGTCCCACGGGCATGCATTGTTTTCTTCTCTGGCCTCACAGGAGCTATATTAAAGGGTGCAATCCCCCCACATTCTATAACCCATTAAGTCATGGAGCCCTGCCAGTGCAGGCTCTCCGATGACTGCACCGGGGATATCACAACATAAGGGACAAGGTCCCATAAGATCTGGGTCCCTTTATTTCGGGCTACGCCCGGCTTTCATTTCGGTTTCTACTCCGGCACTCGTGAGTAGATAGCCCATTATATTCTCTTGGCACACTCCCAAAATAAGGGGAGATGCTGTCAAAATTTGCCCAGAGCTTTACTCTATCATACGGCACGACGTTTCAACGGAATCGCGCATTTAACCCCTTAATTGCATGGCAAGAGCGTGAGCTATATCATCTCATGGCATCTTGCCATCACAGGGTATATACCTCGTAATTGGTGATCTCCTTGGACCCCCTTTGTGAGTGGAACCACCCTCATCCTCCATTCTCATCCATTCATCACCCTGAAGTCAACATTGAACGAAGAAACCCTCATAATACCCTCTTTTAAAATCAATAAACCCCTCCCGGTGGCACAATTCTCCCAGCGCCAAAGCCTCCCGGAGCCACCGCCTCTCGGCGCCAAACTCGCGCCGGGTGGGGGGCGCGCCGAGACCAGCGTGCGCCGGGTGTTGGCGCGCCGACGCCTACACCAGCCGGTTGTGCCGATTGCCCCTTTCCTTTTCATGGCGCCGGGAGCATGCCGTGCCGTTTGGTCTTCGCGTCGACTCCAGTGCCGTGCCGTTTCACCTCAATGATAGTTATCATCTGAGTGTTTGATGCCTTCCCCACTTCATCAAACCAAACATAACCTAAATTCAATATTCCATCACTATCAACCTTCGGGCCAGTCTTCATTACCTTACGAGGGAACTATGGTTCTTCACCCAGGTCCATGGGAGATACATTAATGGGAGGTTTCACCCCTACATTACACCGAATCCAACATTTCTTCTGTCACCCCGCTGACCCTCGGAGTTCTGCCGCTGCACGTCCTCCAATGGTCCTTCGAGGGGAATATTAATGAACGGCGCAATGGTGCACACTGCCCCGTCAAATTTGGATCCTTCTCGGACCCAGGGCTACGCCCGACTCTCTTTTTGGTTTCCATTCCGGCTCTCCGTGGATGGATGTCCTATATTCCCATTTGGCATAGTCCAAAGGGAGGGGACATGCTGCCGAATTTGTGTTATAACATCATTATCACACCCCGTATATCACGGTTCCTCGTGCATGTCTGCATCGACCCTCGGGTATATTAAATGGTGTTGACAGAAGGTCGGGTTGTGCCCAATCAGAAGTCTCCGCTATGCGCGATGGTGGTCTTCGGACCTACGTCCTCCGCCACGTACCGAGGGTCCATAATTCGATGAACTATGCATCCCTTGTATGATAAATAAATGCATCCTGCATGCCTTCGTCATGGTCACCATGTAGCTCTTTTTATTCCGGCTTTGACAGCCCGCTATCTCGGCAATTAATCAAAGGTGTTCCCTCCTCGTGGGGGATGTAATTAACGCCATAGCCTTTATGGTATGGCGGACTGCTGGTCCCGACCGAACCTCGCATTCGCCCGACACGGGTCAGAACGAGCGCATCATAAAATTGTCACTCATGTGACTGGCACGCCCGCGTCGTCAATCGGTCAGTTGACTCCCAGTTAGTCAAATGGCTGATCGATACGTGAAATAAGACATGTATACATGTACATATACATATATATATACATGAAATAAAAACAACAAGACGGTCGATAAAAAAAAACCGTCGCAAACAGTCTGGCACGCCCGGTGGGACCAGTGTCACCTTTCATCTCTTTGCCGAGATATTCGGGCTTCAAAGCCCTCTCAAAGGCTACTGATTATTTCCCTGTTTGTCTTTGCAGGCAGATCAATGACGATCCACGGGATAACTGGCGTCGATTTCGATCATTCGATCGTTGCTGGACACGCGCAAGGGTACCTGGCGGTACCCATGGAATTCGGCAGCTTCCCTGCCGCTGTGGGCTTCCCCAACTTTTTGGGGTTAGCCTTCGTCGATATCCTGGAGGTCGAAGCCCCAGAACCTGCCAAGAAGTCGCAGAGAAGATGGAGCCTCTGAAGGTTCCCTGCTGCGAAGACTTGCCTGAAAGTCCGGCCCCGGCCGCTAGCTGTTGGTGCACCACGTCATACGTGGCACCCACCCCAATGTCATCAACGAACACCCTGGAGGACGCCAGCGTCGCCAGGCCCGCAAGAATGCTGCTGTAATCACCGGAACCCTATCTCAGTCCGGGAAATCTATGCTTGTGGGAGGCATGCGCGTCTTCCTCGACGGACGCACGGCCCGGGTGACCCCAGACCGAGTCATCCCCAACATCCCTGTCCGCAATACCTATCAAGCTCTCGCTGGAAGGAGGGCAGAAAGAGAAGAAGCCGGCCCCTATGGCCAAGGAAGCTCGGCACTCAAGCCGAAAAAGTTCAAACAGGTGTGGGTTCCCAAGCGGACCCGACCTGCCTACCATCTAACACCCATCCGCCGCCGTCCTATGAACGACGAGGCGGGAGTGAGAAGAGAAAGGGGCTTGCCCCCGAAGAATGAAGAAGAAGTGGTTGCGGATCCTCCGCGCCGCAGAAGTTTCCGGGCTGCTGCCCGCCAAGCCAACGTCCCAGTCACGGGACGAAGATTCCAACATCCGGCCGACAGAGCTCGGCTGGCCTATATCCCTCCTGCTGGAGGTCGACAACTATCCCCCGTACTCTATCAAGAGCGGGGTCAAGAGGAGGTAACCTGTCTGATCAGGAACTACTTTCGAGGGCTGGGCAACCCCTCGCTGGGTCAGCAGCGACTAATGCAGACAGTCGCCACTGACGAAGACTACTTCCCATCAGTGGCGGATGAAGAAGATATGGAAGATAGAATGATGGTGTCGTCAGTCGACGACAATGGGTACGATGACGGTTTCGAGATCGAAGCCGATGAAGCCTTCCCCGAGCGGGAAGAAAAAAGAAGAGTTTCTGTGTTCGAGAGGCTGACCTTTCCGCAACAAGCCAGACGGAGGGTCCATCGACAGAGAAGAAGGATGCAGGTCTTTACTTGCAACATGGCTGGTATATCCAGCCGATATGGGGAGCTTCCTGAAGACCCCCAAGAACTGGCTCAATTGGCCGTACGGCCCGGGCCAACTACCCGCAGAACAGAAGCAGCAAGAGAGCTTCTGATGATCATGAGAGGGAAACAACCCCAGGTCTATCCCCGCTGGGATGATAAGGCCCCCGTCTTGACCGCTAATGTGGTGACGACGGAAGAAGAAGACGACGTCCTCCTCGACATCCTGCCTGAGGGTACGTCCGGGGAAACGACAGAGGGTATCCCCACCACTATAGATCCATCAGTTCTGATGCTGCTACAAAAATATCAACGGGAGATAGACTCTCTGAAGAAACAGCTGATGGAAAAGACTGAGCATTCGTCGGCTTCTAAACCACCCGAAGTCCAGGGTGAATCATCCCGGGGAGCGGTTCGTCATGACGACCCTCCACCGCTCTATACACTGTCCCAGCCGTCAGAGCCAAGCATGGCGACAGCACAACAGCGGCCGCCACAGCCTCAGCCGCTGCTACCTCCGGTGCTCCCCCAGGTGCATCCGACACCCCCGCTGCTGCGTCCTCCACAGGCGACCACCCTGGTCACCCCGTACCTGCAGCCAGCGCACTTCTATCCGGAGCCAGTCGACCCCACGGTCGTGAACCGGATGATGGTGGAAAGGATGATCGAGCTGAAGCTCGCAGAGAAAAGTGAAGGCGACTACGTCGCATTCGATGCCTATCGGGTGCCCTACCCGCAACACCATGCGGCTAAACGACTTCCCCCAGGGGTCAACAAGCCGCCCAAATTCGACAAATTCAACGGGAAGGGGTCCCCTAAAGAGCATATTGCATATTATATGACCGTTATGGGTGATCTGGCCACCGACGAGTCATATCTGCTGAAGTTCTTCGGGTCCTCGCTGACGGGGCTCGCATTTGAATGGTACTCTAGCCTCTCGGCCGGGTCAATCAGTGATTGGTCGGATATGCAGAGAAAATTCAGAGAAAGATTCCATGTCACAGAGAGGGAGGTCACAGTGGCCGAACTCTACTCAACTAAACAAAGGGCAGATGAGACAGCCCTTGATTACATCAAGAGGTGGAGGAACCTCGGAATGAGGTGCAAGCGGCCCCCGCATCAGGAGGACGCTGTGCAAATATGCAAACAAAATCTCAGGAGGGAGGTCCTGGAAAAGATGATTGGTATGGAAATACGGTCGTTCGACCGGCTGAATAATGTGGTGGCTGAGGTGGAGGCTTTTCTAGCCAAGCCTGTCCCGGCGTCAACTGCCAGCACAGCCCAGAAAGGCAAGGCTGCGGAACGGCGCCCCACACCTAAAGAAGCGAATGCGCTTGATATCAAGGCGTTCGAACAACAGAAGGAGAAAGGCAAGAAAGCGGCTCCCCCGCAACCTGCAAAAGCTCTAGATGATAAAGAAGGTCCTTCGCTGAGGGACAAAATGAAGAAAGCTTATTCCTTTCCAAAAGACAAGACCCGAGTCCTGTTCGACTGGGTAACAGAATACAGCATGGTCACTCTGCCCGAGCCAAGGAGGCCGGAGGACCTGAAAAGAAAAGACAGTCCAAGATTCTGCCCCTACCACCAGATGTTGGGACATCCAATCGAAGACTGTTATGTTTTCAAAGACGTCATCGAAGGGATGGTGAAGAAGAATGAGATAGAGCTGGGAGAGTACAAAGTAGACCCTCCTCAGCCACATGAAGCCCCTTTCAGGAGAGCAGCAGTCAACATGGTCTCCCTCTACCAGGCATTACCTGAGGAGATCTCTGAAGCAAGCACACGGAGCACCTACGAAATCCATTTCCTGGAGCCCGTGAAAGAACAGCAGGGGTGGCAGCAGATCCCTGTGAAGCACAAGAAGAAGAGGGCACCCCGCCCAAAAGAGGGGGCACATATCCGTGGCATTACACCCCGGCCTGCTCCGCCAGTGGTAGCACCCGTGTGGGTCACTCCACCTACGACTGTCAGAATACATGCACCTAACAGGAGGAGACAAACTCCGCTGCCAGTAATCAAGGAAACCAATCCTGGAGTCCTTCGACTGCAGCACCTGATTGAAGGGCTAGATGAATATGTGCAGCCCGAATTGAAACCTTTGCTGGTACGGGACCACGTCCCATGGCAAGAACTGGAACAACTCTCACTCAAACAGGTGGAGGAAGCTGAAGCAGCACCCCCTGAAGAGGGCAGCCTGTTCTGGGGGCAGACACCCGCAGAAACCAAAAAGAAGAAAAAGCAAAAGAAGAAGAAAAGAAAGGCCGCTGGGGCCAATAAAACACAGGTTGTCTCCTGCAATACCCTGTCAGCACTCTTCAACCTACCCGGAGAAGAGGAAGAAGAAGAAATTTGCTTCACACCCCATGCTGGGGGAGGCAAGGCCGAGGCCGCAACTGCTGCGCATGCCACTCGGTCAGGCCGAAAATGGGGGCGCCAGCCACCACCCAATCACAACATTATGTTCAGAGGGGAGCAACCCTACAAGACACCTCCGCCGGAAGTTAAGGGAGTCCAAATCCCTCCCCCGTCAGGCCTATACAACAAGAGTGGGGGCAAGGCGGTCCCTTCATTCCTTGAATTTATGAAGATGTCAAAAGGGAAGCAGCCCTGCCAAGATGCTAACCCTACACCCGGGGCCGTTCACCCGCAGCCAGCGCAATCTACTGAGGATGCGAATGCAGATGGAGCTTGCCCTACAGCAGCTAATAAAGAAGACCCGACAGCCGGTGTCAGCCAAGAGGGTGCCGAGTCCGAGGAAGATGAAGCAGGTCCGTCTGGACCCACAAATCAAAACCTCCCCAAGCCCAGATGGGCTGAAGAGATGAAGCTCTCCAATGTCCGGGCTGGGAGCCGAATAATGAAGTTGCTCAAGAAGCTCCCCGCTCGATTTACGATCTGGGAAATTCTCTCTTTGAGTGAAGAAACTCGACAGGCGATCATCACTGCTCTGCAGACGCCTGCTCATTTTGAAGCTTGCATAGCTGAGGCTATACCAGAAGCCAGTATGACCTTCTCTCCAGAAGACATGCTACTGCCTACTGCCAGCCACAACAGGCCGCTATATATGAAAGGGCATCTGAATGGAAGAGAACTGAACCGGATCCTGGTCGATCCTGGTGCAGCAGTCAACATCCTGCCATACAGAATATACGAGAGGTACCACTTTAATGTGCATCTCGAGAAAGTCGGGGATATGCGTATCGCTGGCTTCAACCAAAAATGTGAAGTATCTATGGGAGTGGCAGAGTTCACACTGACCCTGGCAGATTTCACTACAACGGTGCAGTTTCATGTCATTGACTCTCGCACCTCTTACAAAGCACTGCTCGGCCGTCCATGGCTGCATGAAAATATGGTGGTGCCCTCCACGCTCCACCAGTGCATCAAATACAGCCTCCAGGGGAAGGAGGAGAGGATATTTGCTGATATCCACCCATTCGAGGTGTTTGAATGTCATTTGGCGGACGCCAACCTATATACGGGGTCTCCCCGGAAGGTTTCTGAAGCTGAAGCCCCCGTAGGGGCCTCGAAGAATAAATCGGGTGACGGTTGGTATCCACCACCGCCGCGCGGATATGTCAAGCCGAAGGTGGTCTCCCACATCACAGCCTCTGGAGATGTCGGCAGGGTAACACCCCCAGCATTATACCCCAAGCTAAGGAAGTGCAGGTCGATCGACAGCACGACCGCATCGGAGTCCCGGCCGGCCTCACCAAGCCAGTCTCCGGCCTCAACGACCCCACTGTCGAACCTTTCAAAGCTTGGGAGGTGACACAGGAAGATGGGCCCAGCAGCTTGTTCTATACAGCTGAGGAGCATCCCACTCAGGAAGACACAGACTGCAGCCTCCCTGAAGATCTAGCCAACCCGCGGGTTCCTGTTCAGGGCCTGGCATTTACAACTGATCGAACGGCCAGGATGTTTCAAAAGCAACACATCCCTCCCGATCAGTCTCAAAAGCGCAAAGAAGCTTTCCAGAAGATGTGGCATCCTGCAAATCTGGATAAGGAAATGAGACGTGTCTCTCAACATCCAGGGTTGGGCTTCACCCTGGAAGAATATTATTACAGTGGGCGGTACGAGGTGGATACTATCTCCGCCTTCTATCCTACTGAAGATAGCCCTCTGAGGGCAACCTTTGATGAGTATCCGGCGGAAGCCGAATATTCTGAACTGGCTCGGTCCGGAATCAAGAAGCAGAAACCTCGGCCCCTTGCCGATGCTGGGAGCAGGTTCATCCTGAAGAAGCGGCCTTTCAAGCCGAATTTGATACGGCTAGCAGCAGCGAAGCCGAAGACATTCAAGAAGTAGGAGTCTCTCCCTCTACAGGGGTCCTACTAATGACAACTTCAACACCCTTTCTGCCAATCAGGGAGGCCTTGGTCAACTCCAATCAAGGGGAGCCAGCTACCAGGAAGAAAAAGCCACTTCTGCGGAAGATACAACTGTCCCAGAAGGCGAAACTTCCTCAACTTCTGCTGCAAAGTCAGCATGCTGTCTGGGCCTGGCAGTGAACAGCTACCAGTCCGTTATGGCTGCAACCTCATCCACAAACACCAAGGCTGCTCTCTCATCCTTGGAAGCTGCGACGGCAATGGATTTGCTAATAGAACAATCCACTCAGCCGCTAGCACAAGAGATCAAGAAACCTCAGGAAGCTCTGGCGGTGTCTGACGAGGAAGTCGAAGTACTCGACCCTCAGGATGGCGTTCCAGACTTCGTTGACCTCCAACCGGCACCGCCGGAGATAGAAGACGGAGGCCAAGCCACAGTCGATGAACTGATAGAAGTCAACCTGGGAAATGAGAAGGACCCTAGGCCTACCTTCCTCAGTGCCCAACTATCCCCAGAAGAACGGGAGCTGTACATTCAACTACTGCTAGAATACCAGGATTGCTTCGCCTGGACTTACAAAGAGATGCCAGGTCTAAGCCCCGCCGTCTCACAACATGAGCTGGCAATCAACCCTGAAGCCGAGCCGGTGAAGCAACCACCGCGGCGCATGAGGCCAGAGCTCATCACCCAAATTTGTGCTGAAGTCGACAAGCTCATTGACGTGGGATTTGTTGAGGAAAACCAGTACACTACATGGCTGGCGAATATCATCCCCGTGAAGAAGAAGAATGGACAAATCCGGATATGTGTCGACTTCCGGGATCTAAATAAAGCCTGCCCCAAGGATGACTTCCCGGTGCCGATAACCGAGGTCATGATTGATGCTACAACCGGCCACGAGGCCCTATCATTCATGGACGGGTCTTCCGGCTACAATCAGATTTGGATTGCGGAGCATGACCGAGTCCATACTGCTTTCCGAACTCCTAAAGGCATTTATCATTACAAGAGAATGCCGTTCGGACTAAAGAATGCTGGCGCAACCTATCAGCGCGCAATGACCAAAATCTTTGATGAACTGCTCTACCACAAGGTCGAGTGCTACATAGATGACCTGGTGGTCAAAACCAGAAGAAAAGAAGATCATCTGCAGACCTCCGGATTGTTTTTCAAAGGCTGAGGCAGCACGAGTTAAAAATGAATCCTATGAAATGTGCGTTCGGAGTGTCGAGCGGAAAATTCTTGGGCTTCATCGTCCGATATCGGGGAATCGAGATAGACCCCGCAAAGATCAAGGCGATTCAGGGGTTACCTCCGCCAAGGAACATCTCCGAGCTGAGATCACTACAGGGCCGTTTGGCTTATATCCGGCATTTCATTTCCAATTTGTCAGGGCGATGCCAGCCTTTTCACAAGTTGATGATGAAAGATGTCCCCTTTTATTGGGATGAAGATTGCCAGGCAGCCTTCGACAAGCTAAAAGACTACCTGAAAACTCCTCCAGTGTTGGGCGCACCGGTGAAAGGACGACCATTGATACTGTATATAGCAGCTACACATAATTCTCTGGGGGCAATGCTGGCCCAGAATAATGAAGAAGGGAAAGAACAAGCCCTCTATTACCTCAGTCGGAGACTGGTCAGAACTGAAGAGAAATATACTTATATTGAGAAGATCTGTCTGGCGCTGGTCTTCGCAGTTAAAAAGCTCCGACACTATATGTTGTCGCATGAAATCAGCTTGGTATCCAAAGAGGATCCCCTGAAGTACATTATGTCTCAACCGGCACTCAAAGGCCGCCTGGGCAAATGGGCAGTAATCCTTATGGAGTTTGATATCTCCTACGTGCCGCGCAAGGCCTGTCAAGGGCCAAGCTATTGCAGACTTCTTCGCTGAGCACCCAGTGCCCGGGGATTGCCCGTTGGAGCCGGAGCTTCCTGAAGATGAAACCCTAGAAGCCGTGCAAGTACAGCCCTCCTTATGGCAACTATACTTTGATGGCGCTTCCAGAATTGACACCTCTGCCACCGGGTCAGCCAGGGTCAGAGCAGGAGCAGGCATAGTCCTGAAATCCCCAGAAGGAGAAGTGGTGCATACATCCTGTTCCATAAACAAGCAATGCACGAACAATGAAGCAGAATATGAAGCCCTGATAATCGGGTTGCAAATTGCTCTGTCCATGGGAATTCAGATGCTGGAAGCATTCGGAGACTCCATGCTAGTTATAAAACAGCTGGAAGGAGAGTTCGAGGTGCGAAAGCAAGAGCTCCTCCCCTATCACCAGTTGGCAACTCGCCTGATGTCAAGATTTTACTTCATCAGCATCAAGCACATCAACCGAGGCCGGAATGCTCAGGCGGATGCCCTCGCTAAGCTGGCCAGTTCATTGGCGGTCCCGCCAGACACAAGCCTGAATATAACAGTGATCAACCGCCGACAGGTCCCCAGCGTGACAGAGGTCCTGACCGACGAACAAGAAATGGAAGTAGCAGTCATCGAAGGGGTTCAGCAGCCCGATTGGCGAGAGCATCTCCTGCGCTGGTTTCAACACCAGCAACTTCCAAAAGAAAAGGAACAGAGGATGAAGCTCCTAAGGATCAAGGATTCTTACGAGATGAGAAGCGGGACCCTGTTCCGAATTATGGCAGATGCCCGAAGGAAAGTCCTACTCCGTTGCTTGTCTTCAGCAGAAGCAGGACAGGTGATGCAGGAAGTCCATGCAGGATCAGCTGGAGCACACCAGGCTGGCCCGAAAATGAAAATTGAGATAAAGAAGCTGGGTTACTATTGGCCCACTATATTTGATGATTGCTGCAAGTTTGCCAAAGCTTGTCAGAAGTGTCAAGAACATGCTAATGTGGCGAGGAGACCTCCAGTGCCACTGCATCCCACCCTACCAAGCTGGCCATTTGCTCAGTGGGGCACGGACGTGGTAGGGCCGCTGCCAGCATCTTCGTCAGGGTGTAAATACATCTTAGCAGCTACAGACTACTTCTCCAGATGGGCAGAAGCAGTAGCACTAAGAGATGTGACAGGAGAACTAGTTGCAAGATTCTTCCGGCAAAATGTAATATTCCGGTTCGGGATCCCCAGCCGAATCATCTCTGATAATGGCAGTCATTTTAGGAACCAGAAAGTTTATCGGCTGGCCGACAAATATAAAATAGACTGGAGGACATCGTCCCCCTACAACCCTCAAGCCAATGGACTCGCAGAAGCCTTTAACAAGACACTGTGCACGCTACTGGCAAAGACTGTTAAGTCTAATAAAAAAGATTGGGAAAAAAAGATGTACGAAGCACTTTGGGCCTATCGTACTGTCTACAAGACCCCAACCAACTGTTCACCTTTCTCCCTTGTCTACGGGTCAGAAGCTGTGGTGCCGATTGAACTTGAAGTTCCTTCATTGCGAGTTGCCATCCAGCACGGACTAATCAGTGGTGAGCAGACCAATGCAGAAAGAAGATTGGAAGAGCTCATTGAGCTCGAGGGAAAATGCCTCCGGACGCAGCAAAACATCCAGCTCTACCAAGCTCGCATGGCCCGTGCTTTTGACAAGCTAGTCAAGGGTCGAGCATTCAAGAAAGGAGACCTGGTAATGGTCAAAAGAAAAGAAGTGATGGCCTCCAACCCCAAAGGGAAGCTGGTCGAAAACTGGGTCGGGCCGTATATCATCCGCAGAGTATATGAAGGGGGTGCCTACGTCCTGGTAGACCACAAAGGAGTCATTCAGTTCTCTCCCCTCAACGGAAAGCATGTTAAGCTGTATCATGCAGCGCAGCCAGCATTCCCCGAGTGATCGGTCGGAATACCCTTTTCCTTGGTTAATGGCATTCCGCCCTAACCAAGCTACCTTTTCTTAGTTTAATGGCACTCCGCCCTAACCGAGCTACCTTTTTCTTGGTTTAGTGGCATTCCGCCCTAATCAAGCTACCTTTTCCTTGGTTTAGTGGCATTCCGCCCTAATCAAGCTACCTTCTCCATAGTTTAGTGGCGCTCCGCCCTAACCGAGCTACCATTTCCTTGGTTAGTCGCATTCCGCCCTAACCGAGCTACCCTCTCCTTGGTTCAATGGTATTCCGCCCTAACCGAGCTACCTTTTCCTTGGTTAATGGTATTCCGCCCTAACCGAGCTACCTTTCTTGGTTTAGTGGCACTCTGCCCTAACCGAGCTGCCTTCTCCTTGGTTTAGTGGCACTCCGCCCTAACAAGCTACATTTCCCTTGGTTTAGTGGCACTCCGCCCGAACCGAGCTACCTTTTTCTTGGTTTAGTGGCACTCCGCCCTAACCAAGCTACATCTCACTTGGTTTAGTGGCACTCTGCCCTAACTGAGCTACCTTCTCCTTGGTTTAGTGGCACTCCACCCTAACCGAGCTACATTCTCCTAGGTTTAGTGGCACTCCGCCCTAACAAGCTACTTTTCCTTGGTTTAGTGGCATTCCGCCCTAATCAAGCTACCTTTTCCTTGGTTTAGTGGCACTCCGCCCTAATCAAGCTACCTTCTCCTTGGTTTAGTGGCGCTCTGCCCTAACCGAGCTACCTTCTCTTTGGTTTAGTGGCACTCCGCCCTAACCGAGCTACCCTTTTCCTTGGTCAATGGCATTCCGCCCTAACCGAGCTACCTTTTCCTTGGTTAATGACATTCCGCCCTAACCGAGCTACCTTTTCTTGGTTTAATGGCACTCCGCCCTAACCGAGCTACCCTCTCCTTGGTTCAATGGCATTCCGCCCTAACCGAGCTACATTTTCCTTGGTTAATGGCATTCCGCCCTAACCGAGCTACCTTTTCTTGGTTTAGTGGCACTCCGCCCTAACCGAGCTACCTTCTCCTTGGTTTAGTGGCACTCCGCCCTAACCAAGCTACATTTCCCTTGGTTTAGTGGCACTCCGCCCGAACCGAGCTACCTTTTTCTTGGTTTAGTGGCACTCCGCCCTAACCAAACTACATCTCACTTGGTTTAGTGGCACTCCGCCCTAACCGAGCTACCTTCTCCTTAGTTTAGTGGCACTCCGCCCTAACTGAGCTACCTTCTCCTTGGTTTAGTGGCATTCCATCTTAATCAAGCTACCTTTTCCTTGGTTTAGTGGCATTCCGCCCTAATCAAGCTACCTTCTCCTTGGTTTAGTGGCGCTCCGCCCTAACCGAGCTACCTTCTCCTTGGTTTAGTGGCACTCCGCCCTAACCGAGCTACCCTTTTCCTTGCTCAATGGCATTCCGCCCTAACCGAGCTACCTTTTCCTTGGTTAATGGCATTCCGCCCTAACCGAGCTACCTTTTCTTGGTTTAATAGCACTCCGCCCTAACCGAGCTACCTTCTCCTTGGTTTAGTGGCACTCCGTTCTAACCAAGCTACATTTCCCTTGGTTTAGTGGCGCTCCGCCCTAAAAGAGCTACCTTCTCCTTGGTTAGTGGCACTCCGCCCTAACCGAGCTACCTTCTCCTTGGTTCAATGGCATTCCACCCTAACCGAGCTACCTTTTCCTTGGTAATGGCATTCCGCCCTAACCGAGCTACCTTTTCTTGGTTTAATGGCACTCCGCCCTAACCGAGCTACCTTCTCCTTGGTTTAGTGGCACTCCGCCCTAACCAAGCTACATTTCCCTTGGTTTAGTGGCACTCCGCCCGAACCGGGCTACCTTTTTCTTGGTTTAGTGGCACTCCGCCCTAACCAAGCTACATCTCACTTGGTTTAGTGGCACTCCGCCCTAACCGAGCTACCTTCTCCTTGGTTTAGTGGCACTCCGCCCTAACCGAGCTACCATCTCCTTGGTTTAGTGGCGCTCCGCCCTAACCGAGCTACCTTCTCCTTGGTTTAGTGGCACTCCGCCCTAACCAAGCTACCTTCTCCTTGGTTTAGTGGCGCTCCGCCCTAACCGAGCTACCTTCTCCTTAGTTTAGTGGCACTACGCCCTAACCGAGCTACCTTTCCCTTGGTTTAGTGGCACTCCGCCCTAGCCGAGCTACCTTCTCACTTGGTTTAGTGGCACTCCGCCCTAACCGAGCTACCTTCCCCTTGGTTTAGTGGCACTCCACCCTAACCGAGCTACATTTCCCTTGGTTTAGTGGCACTCCGCCCTAACCGAGCTACCTTTTCCTTGGCTTAGTGGCACTCCGCCCTAACCGAGCTACATTTTCCTTGGTTTAGTGGCACTCCGCCCTAACCGAGCTACCTTTTTCTTGGTTAATGACACCTCGCCTTAACTGAACTACCCTTTCCTCGGTCTAGTGGCATTCTGCCCTGACCAAGCTCCCGAAAGAATACAGCACGTTGTTGCCATTACCGGCCTTACGCCCGAATCGGCGAGAGATCACTCCTTTGCGTTAGCATTCAGCCCTTGCTAACGAGTGAACTGCTCTGCCCGGCGCAAGGTCTGATGCTCCGGCCGACAGCCATCTACTATCAACCAAGGGTCGAACGTCGCACTTGGACCTGCCACCCTATACATATCAAAAAAAAGAAAGAAAGAAAAATGAGGTTAAAAATAGAGATACCCCGCCAGACTTTCTCCTATGATCAGGACAAGTGCAAAAATGGCTATAACCCAGCTGTGGCGAAAACCCGGAAGGGCGTCACAGGCAAAATCGGGTACCCCGCAGCGTGAAAACCCAAAAGGGCGCGCGGGCAAAAGCAAGAGGGGGCTGGCTTCGGCGAAAACCCGAAAGGGCGCTTGAGTTAGTAAAGTGGTAATTTCCAAATGCCTCTCCTATTCTCCACCTAATGAAACTCCGGGAGGGACAATCATCAAAGTCTCACCGGAAATCTTTTAACAAACCCTTTTCGACCCTCGTCATCATCGGCGAGATCGGTCGATCTCAACCCTCAACTTGGACCTTACGTCCATGTTGACAATCCCATCCTTGTTGCGGCATTAACCCGTGCCGACGAACAAACCCTTTTTCGACCCTCGTCATCATCGGTGAGATCAGTCGATCTCTACCCTCAACTCGGACCTTACGTCTCTGTTGACAATCCCATCCTTGTTCCGGCAGTAGCCCATGCCGATGAATAAACCCACATTGCGATCCTCGCCATCGTTAGCGAGATCGTTCGATCTTTACCCCTAATTCGGATCCTGCATCCTTGTTAATAGACCATACCCCTTTGCTTCGACATGTAACCAGTGTCGACGAATGGAAACAGGGTTTGGCCCTTGTCATCATTGACAAGGCCAGTCAATATTTTCGCGGCTCAGTTCTTCCGCATCCCGAATCAAAAAAAAAGAAAGAAAGAAAAATGGGGTTAAAAAAAATAGAGATACCCCGCCAGACTTGCTCCTATGATCAGGACAAGTGTAAAAATGGCTATAACCCAGCTGTGGCGAAAACCCGAAAGGGCGTCGCAGGTAAAATCGGGTACCCCGCCACGTGAAAACCCGAAAGGGCGCATGGGCAAAAGCAAGAGGGGGCTGGCTTCGGCGAAAACCCGAAAGGGCACTTGGGTCAGTAATATGAATAAAAAAAATGATCATGAATGATGAATAGTGATGAACTATCCTCCGTCCAGAAGGCCATTTACAAGGTCGAGGCGGAGTCTTCATCCGATATCCCACTTACATACATCTATCCTTACCCGATTTTTGTCATCATCGGCAAGACCGTCTACCCTTTTGACCCTTGTCACCATCGGCAAGATCGGTCGCTACCCTTCCGATTTTTGTCACCATCGGCAAGACCGTCTACCCTTTCGACCCTTGTCACCATCGGCAAGATCGGTCGCTACCCTTCCGGTTCTTGTCACCATCGGCAAGACCGTCTACCCTTTCGACCCTTGTCACCATCGGCAAGATCGGTCGCTACCCTTCCGGTTCTTGTCATCATCGGCAAGACCGTCTATCCTTTCGACCCTTGTCACCATCGGCAAGATCGGTCGCTACCTTTCCGGGACTTGTCACCATCGGCAAGACCGTCTACCCTTTCGACCCTTGTCACCATCGGCAAGATCGGTCGCTACCCTTCCGGTTTTTGTCACCATCGGCAAGACCGTCTACCCTTTCGACCCTTGTCACCATCGGCAAGATCGGTCGCTACCCTTCCGGTTCTTGTCACCATCGGCAAGACCGTCTACCCTTTCGACCCTTGTCACCATCGGCAAGATCGGTCGCTACCCTTCCGGTTCTTGTCACCATCGGCAAGACCGTCTACCCTTTCGACCCTTGTCACCATCGGCAAGATCGGTCGCTACCCTTACCCGATTTTTGTCACCATCAGCAAGACCGTCTACCCTTTCGACCCTTGTCACCATCGGCAAGATCGGTCGCTACCCCTTCCGATTTTTGTCATCATTGGCAAGACCGTCTGCCCTTTCGACCCTTGTCACCATCGGCAAGATTGGTCGCTACCCTCCCGGTTCTTGTCACCATCGGCAAGACCGTCTACCTTTTTCGACCCGTGTCACCATCGACAAGGTCGGTCAACATCTCCCCCCAATCAGGGTCAATAATGGAATTACCATGAGCGGCCAGCAATCACGATTTCGACGCCTCTTGTCAGCAAGACCTACGTCTGCGCCAACCTGGCAACCTCTGGAACCTCGTCCCGCGGTGGAGCGAGTCCCCCATCCTTTCCTTGAGAGGGTGGACGCTCTCCTGCGACACGGACATGGAGGTACTTCCAAGCAGGTCGCCAGAATTGCCACAAGACACAATAAAATGCGATTGTGGATGTGAACACAAAAAAATATAGTGAAGGAAACTTCTATCTTCATTACAAAAAGGGGAAGTGAATACAAAAGGAGCCCTTCTGAGGGGACATATTACAAAGGCGGATCAGCTAAGACCGCCTGAAGATATCAGCAAAGTCAATAAGCCCAACATGAGGAGCCGCCCCCAGTTCATGGAGCTGCGCTTCCTCTTCCTGAACCCGAGTCACCTCAGTCTCCAGAGACGCGACTCGGCCCTCCAGCAAAGAAGTTCTTTCGATGCCTTGGACTTCCGCAGCCTCTAGCCGCGGTATCTCGGCTTCTATAGTAGCCAATTCAGCGTGGAGTTCTTCCCGTCGGCTACGTAGAATGTGCGCTTGGGTTACGGAAGCTTTAACCTGAGCCCTGCTCTCCTGAAGATCAGAGATCAGAGACGTCAGCTCGGCCTGACAGTCAACTCTCTGCAGCTTGAGGGCCGCCAGTGTCACGCCCCGAGTGCGGAAGATACTCGGATATGCGTGACGAGTTTATATCAATCATGTCAATCAGAGTAGTAGTGTATTCGACACCAAAACAGAGATGCGCAAAATAGAAAGATAACCCAATCCTTATTTCATAATGGATAGACTATTACAAATTCAATACTCTATTCAATTAAAAAGGAAAAGTACATAGTTGACTCAAGAAAATAGGGAAAAGACTAGATGACACTTGGAAAAGTCCTATCACTTTCACTCTTGACCATTCCCATCCGATTGACTTCCCTCGTCGTCGGAATTACCTGAAAAGTAGGGAACACACGGAGTGAGCGAACGCTCAGTAGGAAATTATATCTCAAGCGCTAGCAAGGGGTTTAAATAATTACATTTTTCATGAATGTACTATAGCTATGCATGCTTGCATAAAATGACAAGATAGAGAGAGAATTTATCAATAAGACAGCAAGATGAACTAGTCACGAGCTTTCAAGAAAAGATAACAAGATATTCAAGCAAGTACTCTTTAGCAAGTCATGTCAAGAACTTTGGCTATCATGTATCAAGCAAGCAAGTAATTACCCTTTCTCGGGTCACGCAATTCATGTCAAGTCAAGTACGAGTCAAGTACAAGATTTGTGTGGAATGTCCAATCAAGCTAGTCATACACCCGGTATAATGCCAGATACCTTATCATTCAACTCCCATGGGCACAAGTACTTTCGGGTGCTCCTCCCAGGACCAGATCGGGCCCTATATGCGCAGGCATTTATCATATATATTTGACATCCACTCTTGTATATATATATATAGCCAATATGGAATTTCAACAATTTAAGCTTGTAGACACGTAGGATAACTTTGAGAGAATGGAGTCCAAAAATACGACATTGGACATAGAGAGGCGATAACAACGGTACAATCACGATGAACGATGAAACTAGGTGGAATTAGGTTCCCTTAACTCGGGTACCATGACAAGTATGGACATTCTTTATATAGAATTGAGGTCCATATGAGCAGTATATCAAAGGTAAGATACCCTCATTCTTATTATAGAATTGAGGTCTACAAGAACATCAACAAATGGCATGATATCATCATCCCATTAAGAATTCTCATGATATACTCTTTGCATATCATAAGGGCCGATATACCATGTTTCTTTAGAGTGACATGGCATTCAATAGTGTAATGGATTTTTAGGGTACAACCAGCTCAGTCGGCCTTGAGGGAATCCAAGGCTCGAGGAGTCTTACGGAGGTCTCTATGACTAACTCGCTAGTCCAAAGGAACGGAATGTCCAATGGAGAGCTTGTATGTCAATGAGAATTGAGGGTGATCGATAAAACATCATGAAACGTGCGACTATACTCACGGAGTGGAGATATAGTGCCGATATACATATATATAGATATATTGAAACCATCGGTTATCAGAAACAGGGTAAAAATATTTTTACAGGAAAATAACGACTTAAGTAAAGTCACTACTCAAGTAATTAACGCCTTCAGTAAGGGCGTTTATCTATTTTACATTTTTTTGCAAAATTTCAATATTTCCGTATTTTACCAAAAACGCGCCCTGGTAAGGGGCGTTTAACTAAAATTTGACGACGTATGCAATGGTCGTTCATTCTTTATCTCTATTTTTGCAGAATATATATTTTCAGTAATTTATCAGAAACACGCCCTAGACAGAGACGTTACTTTTCAATTCACGTCCTGAACAGGGGCGTTAGTCAAGTGAGAGACGACCTATACAGGGTCGTGTATTTCAAGAATTTACAATTTTTCAAGTATTCAAATTTCCAGAAAACAAGATATGGTCATGACAGGATAATATCATGATGTACTGATTTATAATCATGTTTAAGTGAATATTGGACTAATTAACATGGGTAATTATCATGTAATTAAATTGACGTCTGTGTACAGGGCGTCAAATCTTTTGAATTGACGACCTTGTCAGGGTCGTTTATTTAAATAGCGCCCTAGTCTGGGTCGCGTATAAAATTAGCGCCCTTGGAAAGGGCGTTTCTTTCCAACAATAGAACTTTTAAAACTCGTGAAAACTATATACATGAACAAATATATATAGTTTAATATAGTTATTATGGTGATTTGGGCTACAGTGCTTGAGAAAACCTACCTTATAGTTGATTTGAAGATGGTCGGATGCAGGTTCTGGGAAAAAAAATGATACTCTGTTTATAAACAGAGTCTTCTGACGTACTGATAGCCAAGCAAGATATATGCTTCCCTTGGCAACAGATGAGCTTGGGAAGATGCAGAAGATGTTGGTTGATGACGAAGAATTCCCCGTTCTTCCCTGTCAACCGTCGGCAGATCCTATAAAAGAAAAAGAAACTATATACCTTAGTTTCTTCATCGTACGTAACAGAGGAGAAAGCAGAAGAACGTTACCTAGTCCTTCACCGGAGCTTCTCAACCTGTAAGCAGAGAAGAGTATGAAGAATCATTAATTCCTCATGCAGTCGAAGCAGAGAACAAGGAAATAAGAGGAACTACTATTCTTCACGTACCTCTGAAGAATCCGAACGCCAAATAGCGTTTAAGGGTCGAACAGGAGAGTATTTATAGGGATTTTTGGGGTCCTATTAGGGCTAGAGTTTGATTGGAAGTAACACTTCCAAGATTGAGTTATTACTACATTCGAACTATTTCTCATAGTTATCAACTTACCCTGGATAGACTCCTGGGTCGAACGAAACTCAAACTGAATTAGCGACCTAGGTCAGGGCGTCGAATTTAAATTGACGCCTTGTCAAGCGTCGTTTCTTGTTGAAACGCGTCCACTCAAAGGACGTTATGCAAACTTGCCCTTTTTATTTATTTTGGTCGTTTGAATTTTGACGCCTTGACGTGTGGGCGTCCTTTCTCAAAGCACGCCTTAGGTAAGGGCGTTTTTTTTTTGTAAAGTAGCGCCTATATCTAAGGCGTTATTTTCATCAGGGTTTAATTATTTTTATTCCAAGCTCTTTCGTTTATTTACTAAATCTTTTAATCTATTTTGATTTATTTATTCCTTTTAAATTTATCAGGGTTGCTACACCCTCCCCCACTTAAAAAGAATTTGGTCCCCAAATTCCATATCATATATTTACATTTGGAGAGTGTAGAGTATGTACCTTCTAAAATAAATCTGGAAATTGTTTCCTCATAGATTCCTCGGTCTCCCATGTAGCTTCATGTTCTGAATTCTTATTCCATTGTACTTTTAGCATGGGAATAACCTTATTCCTTAGGGTACGTACTTCTCGATCTAAGATCTTCATAGGCTTCTGTTCATACGTGAAATCTTTCTGGATCACTAGGTCTCCATACTCAATAATATGTGATGGGTCATGTACATACTTCTTCAACATAGATATGTGGAACACGTCATGTACTTCGGACAGTTGAGGGGGCAATGCGATGCGATAAGCAACCTCGCCAACTCTTTCTAGTATCTCAAAAGGTCCGATAAATCTTGGTGTAAGCTTGCCTTTAACACCAAATCTTCGTATTCCACGTCCAGGCGATATCTTGAGAAATACATGATCTCCAACTTGGAATTCGAGATCTCTTCTTCTTGTGTCAGCATAAGTCTTTTGTCTAGACTGAGCAACTTGCAGTCTTTCTTTGATCAATTGTATCTTCTCGGTAGTGTTCCTTACCATTTCTGGACCTAACAGTTGTTTCTCTCCAACTTCGTCCCAGCATAAGGGTGATCGACAACTCCTTCCGTATAAGGCTTCAAAAGGTGCCAATTGTATACTTGCCTGGTAGCTATTATTGTACGCAAATTCGACCAGAGGCAAGTGATCATGCCAGTTTCCATCAAAATCAGTAATGCATGCTCTAAGCATATCTTCAACTACTTGATTTGTTCTCTCGGTCTGACCATCCGTTTGAGGATGAAAAGCTGTACTAAAATTAAGTCTCGTCCCCAACGAATGTTGTAGTCCCTTCCAAAAATGAGAAGTAAAACGGGGATCTCTGTCAGACGCGATTGAAACAGGAATACCATGTAATCTGACTATTTCCTTGATGTATAGTGCAGCTAAAACATCAACTGACCATCGACTCTTGATTGGCAAGAAATGCGCTGATTTAGTCAATCGGTCAATGATAACCCATATTCCATCATGTCCTCTTTTTGATTTAGATAAACCCATGATGAAATCCATACCAATATCCTCTCACTTCCATTTAGGGATATCTAGAGGATGTAGCTTTCCAGCAGGCTTTTGGTGTTGTTCCGCCTTGACTTGTTGGCATGTGAGACAACGTGATACGTAGTCTGCTATTTCCCTTTTCATGTTGGGCCACCAAAAATTTCTTTTCACATCTTGGTACATCTTGGTAGATCCAGGATGAATCGTATACCTTGACCTATGAGCTTCATCTAAGACCTTCTTCTTCAATTCTGGGCAGTCCGGTATACAAGTTCTATTCTTGAAAATTAATCTTCCATCAGAAGCTAATTGGAAATCCGATTGTCCTTCTAATCTGCCCTTGATTTCTACTAATGTAGGATCATCATTCTGAAGTGCTTGTATTTCAGACAATAAATCTGACTATATGCTTACATGAGATAATGTGACACATCTAGGGTCCGTGTCCATGCTTATATTGAGTTCAGAGAATTGTTCCAGCAATTTCCATTCTTGAATCAGACAATTGGCTAACAGTGCTCTCGGCTTTCGACTAAGGGCATCTGCTACATGATTCCCCTTTCCGGGATGATATTGTATATTGAAGTCGAAATCCTTGAGATATTCCAGCCATCATCTTTGCCTCATATTTAACTCCTTCTGTGAGAAAAGATATTTAAGACTCTTGTGATCGGAGTATACAGTAAACTGTATTCCATAAAGATAATGTCTCCATATTTTGAGTGCGAATACTACCGCGGCCAATTCTAAGTCATGGACGGGGTAGTTCTCTTCATGCTTCTTTAATTGACGAGAAGAGTAGGCTATAACCTTCCCTTGTTGCATTAGAACACACCCGAGGCCAATGCCAGAAGCATCAGTGTATACCTCGAACTTTTCTCCTTCAATTGGCAATGCTAAGATAGGAGCTGTAGTAAGATGATCCTTGAGAGTTTGGAAGCTTCTCTCACATTCCCCATCCCATTCATAACGGATCTCCTTGCGAGTTAACCTCGTAAGTGGCACGGCGATTTTAGAGAAATCCTTGATAAATCGCCTGTAATAGCCGGCAAGACCTAAGAAACTTCGGATCTCGATAGCATTGGTCGGTCTTTCCTAATTCCTTACAGCTTCAACCTTTGATGGGTCTACAGACAAGCCATCCTTTGATATAACATGTCCGAGAAAAGTCACTTCTTCAAGCCAGAATTCACACTTGCTAAGTTTTGCATATAATTGGTTTGTCCTCAATATTTGTAATGCAATCCTCAAATGTTCCTCATGCTCTTCCTTGGTCTTGGAATAAATCAATATATCATCAATAAAGACCACCACGAATTGATCTAAATAAGGCCTGAATATACTATTCATTAATTGCATAAAGGCAGCAGGGGCATTCGTTAGTCCGAAAGGCATAACAACAAATTCATAATGGCCATACCTACTTCTGAATGCGGTTTTATGAATATCCTCGTCCTTGATTCTTAGTTGGTGATATCCGAACCTAAGATCAATTTTGGAAAAGTACATGGATCCTGAAATTTGATCAAACAATTCATCGATTCTCGGCAGTGGATACTTGTTCTTGATAGTGAGATGATTCAATTGTCGATAGTCGACGCATAACCTCATGGATCCGTCTTTCTTCTTTACAAATAATACAGGCGCTCCCCACGGGGAAGTACTTGGTCTAATGAATCCTTTCTTAATGAGTTCCATCAATTGCTCCTTTAACTCCTTTAGTTCAGCAGGTGACATCCTATAAGGTGCCTTTGAAATCGGACCAGCACCAGGGACTAAGTCAATGGTGAAGGCCACTTCTCTTTGCGGGGGTAATCCCGGCAAATCTTCCGGAAACACGTCCGGAAATTCTTGTACTACTGGAATGTCTTCTAGCTTAATCTCCTTAGCTTCTTTAACTGTGACAAATGCGAGGAAAGATGCACATCCTTTCCTGATGAGCTTGCTAGCTCGGAGAGCTGAAATAATAGGGGATTTGCTCCGACTCTTGGGGCTAGTAAATAGTAGTTCTGGAAATTCCTTGAATGTAACCTTACTATTGCGGCAATCAACCGTTGCCTGATACTTGGATAACCAATCTGCCCCTAGTATAACATCATACTCTTTCAGATCTAAACATATGAGATCAATAGGGAGATTTCTACCCTGAACCAATACTTCGCAGTTTTGGTAATGATGTGTAATATCAGTCTCATCATCTAGAGGAGTAGATAAAACTAACTTTATCCATTCCGGTTCTAGGGGTAATAGGTCAGCAAACTTCTTAGAAACAATAGAATGCGATGCACCAGTATCAATTAAGACATATGCATTCCTGGAACAAACTTTCAATATACCTTCCACTAAGCCGCCTCCTTCTACTTGCTCGGTTTCCTTGATTGCATGAAGACGAGCATTCTTGGTTACTGGGCGTTTTCCGTCATCGGCTTGATTATTTAGTAGTGGACAATCGGGAATCCGATGCTCACGACTCCCACAACGGAGACATGCTCCTAGTTTCCTCCAGCATTCTTCTGCTCTATGACCCGCTTTATCACAATGTTTGCACACTGTATTTGGAGAGGTAGTGGTGATAGAGAAGGGCTTGGTCTTCTTGAACTTTTGGTCTTGCGAGGGAATACCTCCATTGCTAGGCCTCTTCTTGAAGTTGGGTTTAAAGGAACCCGAACCTGTAACTTGTTCCTTCTTATCCTTACCACGAATCCTATCAGACAGTTCCGTGGCATCTTCTAATAGTTGAGCTCGGCGTACTATCTCCGAGTAGACTTGAATGTCCATCGGCGCTAGTTGAGTAATAGCTTGGGGCCTGAGCCCATTAAGAAACCTCCTAGCTTTCATTTTCTCGGTGCTAACTAGATGCTTAGCATATCGAGACAATCTAGAGAATTGGGCCTCATACTCGGCCACTGACAAGGATCGTTGTTTTAATGCGGCAAACTCTGCAGCCTTCTTTTCCTGAACTCGGTCTGAGAAATATTTTGCGTTGAAGTGTTCAACGAATTCCTCCCACGAAACCTGATCTTGATTTATAGTAGCCTCTATTGATTCCCACCAGCATCTAGCATCCCTTTCTAACTGAAAAGTAGCTAATAAGACCTTATCTTGATCCGTGCATTGCATAACACGGAATATTCGTTCTGTTTCCCTAATCCAGTGTTCAGCGTCATCTGGATCAGTAGAACCCGTGAACTTGGGTGGGTTCATGTTCTTGAAAGTCTGGTGGAGACTTCCTGCTCGTTGTCTACCTCCTAGTGTTACTTGCTGCAGTACTTGAGTCATGCCTTGCAGTGTACGCTGCATGTTGCGCCATTGAGCACGTTCGGCAGCCATTATCCTACAATTACAATAACTAGATTAATACGTGATTTGTATCTTAAAGACTAGCATTCTATGTTAACTTTAACCCTTGGTTCTACCCAAATCTCACTGGTTTTAAAGG